>MU760198.1:43847-80840 GCA_026770625.1 Nicotiana glauca
TGGCTTTTTTGAGTTTGTGTTTGTGTGAAAATGATTTAAGTATAATTCAAAGGTTCAGATGTACTCGTTAGGGGTCATTCGAGCATGTTTTTATCAGTTTTCTAGCATGATGAAAATTCTATCTAGGGGTCTTATGATAGACTAGGTCTTCTTGATTCAATTCACAGTTGTTAAGTGCATTCCTAGTCTTGCATTTTATCTATTTTTGATCCATTTCAAGGTGTTAGCTCGTTTGTTCTCTGTTGGTTTACGTGTAGATATTTAGTACTCTGAGAGGGGTAATTGAATAATCAGAAACTTAAGGGGTCATAAAGGCTAGGCAAGGACTATAATAAGTAGGCTGTGTAAGTGTAATTTAGGGCTTATCTACCTAGGGAAATATCAGGTTATTCTAGAACAAGGGGCAGCTGGCTTCATTTGGTTAGCAGAGGTGTTGGAGCCAATGAGGACAGGACAGTTGTCCATTTTCTATTAAGAAAGATACCCTGTGAAGGGTATTTTGGGGAATTCTCATTTCTTTGCTTTGGAGGGCACATAACAAATTTTCTGCCTTATAAATAGGGCCCTTCCCTCATTCAGAAAAGATAGAGGGAATACCCAAAAAAGACCTAATTGATAGAAAAATCAGAAAAATAAAAGGCGGCTGAAGAATTTTAGGAGAACAACATTGTTTCATTGAGTTCTTTTGGCATTTTCCAAAGTTTTTCTAGTACTGAAGCAATTTCTGGTTAGCTGGTATTAAAATGGGTTAAAATCAAATCTGGTTTGAGGTCTGCTGGTCCATTGAGTGCCTGAAATTAGTGTTTGGGTCATTATATCTCATATGTTGGGTTTAAACTAGTCTGCTGGTTCATTTTCTGATTGCTAGGCTCTACAGCTTTGCTGTTGTTGATCTCTGTTGTTAACTACTGTTGATCCCCCTTTGTTTCTTTGTTTCTTCAATCTCAGGTACACTTCCCTAAAATTCATACAATGTAATCTTCAAAGTGGGAGTCGAGAAGTAGAAATAGAATGTTTTGATGTTTAAATGTCTGACTATTAGTTCCTAATCAGCATTTAGCCTTTTTCTTCTCTTTCTTGTTTCATGCTCTTCTTCAAAAAGTGATGAGTATTTACTCCATAATCTTTATCTGTTTTCTCTGTTATTTTTAGATCTAGCTTACATTTGGTTTCAGGCTTTAGTTTAGTTTGCTTATTTCAGAGCCTGAAGTTTGTATCGCAGCCTTTCATCATAATACCTCCTGGAGTTCGAAGGAGGCATTTGAGTCTTGAGAACTAGGACTCAAATAATGAGTCTATGGTTTGACAAATTTTAAAAATAGCTGAGCTAGGTTCCTATTTATGTAGCATATTTTAGGACTGTGTTTGAGTTTTGTTTTGTTGTTTTAATTCTACCTTCCTTCTCAAGTACTGGTGCTAGAATTGTCGTGGTGAAAACTTAATAAACAAGGTCATTAGTCGAATTAGTAGTTACTACCTCTTTGCCTTCGAATTGGGCTTTTCTGTAGGGCTCGTTTTCACCACTTGAAAATCAGAAAATCAGCGTGTTTGTAATAGCAGTAAGTCGTTGGGCTCATTGGGCCCAGGCCTGAAGCTGTTGGAAATTAGATGAGTGTGAATTTGATTATCTTGCAACTTTGTGCCAGTCTTAGTATTGAGCCATATGCTTTTTTAGATATTAGATTAATTGAAAATTGGTCACTGTTCTTAAGCTAAAAAAGGCTACGTGAGTGGAATCAGTTTTTGGATCCGTTTTCTCTATTTTTATAAATAAATGAGCCAAATCGACATTCATATATTATTTTTTAGTCAGTTTTCAATTTGTTTAGACAGGGTTTAAACCCAAATATATGCTATTGAATCCTACAGCTGGGCTGGCCATTAAGGTTTCGGCCCAAATCTTTTAAGGTCGATGGTCCCCCCCAGCCCAGTACACCATTGGGCTTAGCTAAAAGGGGGATTAGACATTGTTTACTGATTTCATTTTGGGTTCAAGCTTCAGCATAAAAATACCAAGGAATTCCTTTAGACTTTTCCTTTAATTAGGTTAGACTCTTCAAATGGATTGAGGTGCGCCATGCCGAACAAAAATTCCAATTGCGTGGCCCTCGTATCAATTTCATAACCTAGATGTCAAAAATGATTAATATTCGTAGAAAATCCTTTAGGGCCGTTTAAAATACCATCGTGATTGTGTATACGTTCGCGTCACATAATTAAGATTTCTAAAAGCAAAATCGGAGTCTGCGTTCGCGCAACTTCGGCCCAAATTTTCTTAATAAAAATAAAGCGTTATTAATTGTGGACACGTTCGCGTGACATGATTTTTGACGCACCAAACAAGCGGGTATACGTACGCGTAACCCATTTCAAGATAATTTTTCTTATTTAAAAGCGGTAAGAAGTAAATGCACATAGGTTCTAAAATCATTAATTAAACAATTTTAGTAAGCCAAGTATTATCAAAGCGACCGTGCTAGAACCACGGAACTCGGAAATGCCTAACACCTTCTCCCGGGTTAACAAAATTTCTTACCCGGATTTCTGTGTTCGCAGACATAAAAAGAGTCAAACCTTTTCCTCGATTCAGGATTTTAACCAGTGACTTGGGACACCATAAATCTTCCAAGTGGCTACTCTGAATCTTATAATAATATTATCTCGTTTCGATTGTCCTTTAATTGAAAAAACTCCCTTTATCATACCCTTTTCCGGGGTGTAGTAGAAAAAGAAGGTGTGACAGGATCTGGGAGAAATTTTGAGGGATTTTTGAGGGCAACGACTGGGTAACGATTCTCTACTCTCGTATGCTTAAAACCCACTAATCTAATCATGAATTCCTCCTTAATTTTGGATTTTTGAATGAAAAATATCTAAAACTTCATAGACCAAGTTATTGAGTTTTGAGTGGGTGTTTGACCTCCAATTTGAGAGATTTTTATATGGTTAGACTCTTGAGAGTACGAGGGTTCTGAAAATATAAAATTTATCCAATTCCGAGACATTGGCTTGAGGGGCATTTTGTTCATTTTACCTAAATTCGCGTCTTTTCTTTAAATTAAATAGTAGAATCAGTTGCTTGATATGTTATTTACGATATGAAATTGAATTGAATAGATTTGAGCTATTTGGAGTCAGATACTCATGGCAAAGGCGTGGTTTCTAGTTGATTTTTGTGTCGGTTCGAGGTAAGTGGCTTGTCTAACCTTGTGTGGGGGACCTTTCCCCTTAGGATATGATATTTGGTAATTGAATGCCTTGTACGTGAGGTGACGAGCGCGTACTTGAGTTAATTGTTGGAAAATTCGGTTTTACTTTAAATATTTAGACTGTGTTTTTTTCTTATCTGCTGTATTTTATTTGCAATTATAGATTGTGTTAGCTAGAAAAGCATATGCTTAGTTGTTCTAAATTGCCTATTTGCTCAAGTTGCTTTGTTTGCATTACGTGAAGCATGTTAGGCTAGAACTACTTGTTGCCTTGTATTTTTGAGCTTCATTTCTGAATATCTTCATGTTGTGACTGCGTATTTACATTGGGACTACGGATGTGGGATTCCAATAGATCCCCTCTTATTTGTTTACTTTGGGACTATGGGTTAGATTCCTGGTAGATCCCCATGCACATTTACTTTGGGACTACGGGTTAGATTCCCGATAGATCCCCCTATACATTTACTTTGGGACTGCGGGTTAGATTCCCGATAGATCCCCCATGCACATTGATAGTTGGACTAAAGGACGGTATTCCGGGAGATCCTTCGAATATACTCATATGATGGACTACGAGACAGTATCCCGAGAGCTCCTTGGACAGTTGATGAAAGGGACTACAGGATGGTATCCTGGGAGATCCTCGTTATTGGTATTGATATTGAGCTGTTTTACTTTGTGTTATCTTATTCTCTGAATGTTAATTGTTGTCTTGTATAACCTGTCTTGCTTCATTGTTGTACCCATTATTTCTGTTTATTTCATACCGTTGCAAGACTTATTATTATTATTGTTCTCAGTAAGGCCCTGACCTTCCTCGTCAATACCCAACCCGCTTGACACTTACTGAGTACCGCTGTGGTGTACTCATGCCCCTTAGGCGCATGTTTTTCATGTGCAGATCCAGGTACTTCATGCCAGGCGTATCACTCTCGAGGCGGAGAGATCTAGCAGAGACTTCGAGGTACATCTGTCGCATCCGCAAACCAGGAGTCTCTATCTTATTCTAGCTTTAGCAGTTAGCTTTTCCTTTAGTACTTTTGCTTTAGACATTCTAAAGTTAGAGCCGTGTATTACTTTCCGTTAGCTTGTCCGTGAGTTTCCGGGTTTTGGGATGATATTGTAGACTTCCGCGCTATTGAGTTGTATATGACGAGCGGTATTTATATATAGTTTTCTTTTAGTTGTTCGGTTTTAATTAATTATTGCCCAAGCTATGTTGTTTTCCGCATTGTTAGGTTTACCTAGTTATAGGGATTATGTGCTATCACGACATGTTCATGGAGGGCGAATTGGGGTCGTGACAACGTCCAACCCAATTTTTAAGGTAATGTGGGGTCAATGGGAACCCTTTATATCATCCATGACAATTAATAACTCAACAAGCTATCAAGCTAGAACTTAGGGCCTAAAGTAAGAGATCACAGAAAAAAAAAATACAATGCCATAACCAGTAAAACGCTGTACCCTGAATGAATAGCCTTTAAAATTACTACTAACTTGATATTGCTGTTATATGAAAATATCAGCATGTAGCAGGTAAATGGCTTTAAACAAACATTCAATTTGACTTTGTTTTAACCAACTTCAGTCATCCTGTTAATCTTATGTGTGACATATTCTTTTGTCAAACACTAAGATAGATGCATTTCAATAGTGATATGCAAGCCTAAAAATAATCACCCTGTTCTCTTGAATGGCAGGGCTGTATAAGCAACAAAACAGCACAAAAGAAAATATTTAAACTACATCTAAACATAAGTAAATCTACTGATATCATAACAAGTCAATTACATATGACTTAACAAGGAGTAATAGTGATATAAGCCACACATTTACTGATATCACGTTCACCATACACAGATAGTCAATACATCAAAAAGGAAAGAAAGTTAACTCTTGAACAATTTTCTTCTGATGCAGCCATTGCTTTGTATTCTCTCACAGGTACACTTCGAGCTCAAAGAAAATCAGTGAAACTAACTGCTCTAATTGTTCTATGTTTCAAGTTTTGCTTCATTATTCACCATTGATGTTTTTACTTCAGATGCAACCAAAAGAATCATGATTCATGACTTAAATGTTTTTTTCTTAACTGCTTGCTAACATCAACAGTAGCTCTTAAATGGTCAATGTGGATCTCAACTAAATACAAGTTGCTTGTGGAAGTTAGTGTAATTCATTAAAATTTGTGTGGCACTCATGTTTTATAAATGTGTTGGCTTATCCAGAATATACTCAACCTTAGCATTCAACGTTTGGAAATTTTAATCAATTCAAGAACAGACATGAATTCTGTATGGGAAAGCAAAATGGATTTATACACCATTCACCATTAAACACCAAGGCAACACAGGGTATAACCCGAATGAACCGTAGCATACATAACGAATAGAATAAGGAAGATGTGTCCGGAGCAAAAAAAAAACTGCATCACGGGCTGGTTTCTCATGAACCAGTTCATGAACACTCCCAATCTAACAAAGTCTTAGTCATCATCACATTTTTTATCAATACCAGAACAAATTAAGGAGTGAAGAGATGAACCTGAAATTAGAGCTTTCAATTTACGAAACTTCAGTGATTACAACAATTTAAGCCGACTCGAACAAAGCTGCGACTCAAAACTTGAAACGAACAGCAACAAGAAACAGGAATCGACGAACTTGAACCAAATCAACACTGAAATTTCGAAACCCAAACTCAACTCCAACTTAAACTTTAATCAAGCTTCCTTTTGAGAACGAGAAATCAAGAGAAAGAATAAATGCTAAAAAAAATAAAATCTGGTTTGGTGATTTTTTTTTATTTTCTCTTGAAAATGAAGTAAACTCGAATAAAAACGAACTCAAACCATTTGTGCTTTCTTTTTGTTTTTTTGAAGAAAGCAAACTGAAAAAGAAACGGCCTGAAGAAAAGGAAAAACTTCAAGAACCCTAGAAATTTATTTTACTAATTTTCCAAGGAAAAAAATTTCTCCGATTTTTCCCTTACCCTTTTAACAAGAAAACTCACCTTATATATAACCCTCAAAAACCTCGAAGTATCTGCCAAAAAATCCGAAGAATCCCCCCGTTTGTGAGCGATTTTAGGGACAAATGGAAGGCATGGATTGATTTACATCCATCCATGACTCTCATTTATCCAGCAAATCGCTCCATAGTACAGAAATCGTGCAAATTTGAAAGGAATATTCTTCCTTATCTAACAAAAATCAGTTGGAATAAAATGATGTGGAGAGGAGGGGACCCATTTGAGTGAACTTGCCTGAGTTTCCGGTAAGTTGAGGACCGAGTCGATGAGGAAGATGATGAACAATATGGTGGGGGCGTCGTTTCTGTATCTCATTGGTTTAAGGTTTGATTTAAGAGGAAAAATATAAGGACCTTCTATATTGAAGGGAAATGAGCGGGCCGGTTTTCTTTTGTTGGGCTGGACCGGCGCGTAAAGGAACATTTGGGCTGGGGAGTTAATACAAATGAATTTCAGCCCAAAATGTATTAAATCGTTTTGCTCTTTTTTTTAATTAATGAAATCCTAAAATAAAAATCCTAAATTACCTAAATTGTAAAGTTAGACTAATTATCTCATTACAAAAATTATAAAAGTTACTTAATCCTAAATTAAAAGAGAAAAACCAATAATTTAAAAATAAAGGGAAAAATGTAGAAATGGGTCATTTTTTGTGATTTTTATTTTTAATAAAGAAAATAATTAATTAATTAACCCTAAAATATAAAAACAGATCTAAAATGCAATTCAAGGTAATTTTGACATTTTTCATATTTTTTAACAAAACTAAATGTGCACAAAAATGCAAACGATTAATAAAATTCTATGAAAATTCCTAAAAAATGGCAAATAATTAAGAGAAATTTATTTTTTTGGGATTTTATAGGAGTATTTCGTACAGAGCAAACATTACATGCTCACAAAAGACAATCGGACTATGCATGTTCATGTTAAAGTTAATGGAGTGACGAGACTTGGTATTTTCGAGCTTGGTGGAATTCTCAATTGTGATTTGGTGTCACCACCCTGGTTGAACGTGTTAAGGATTGTCGGTGTTCTGGTCTTCATCAATTTGCCTTCGGGGTAGGGTATTGTGAAATGGTGCCTGAGAAAAAGTTGTCAGAGACAGCAGAATAGGCTATCTCCTGTGATCAGATTAGTGGTGGTGTGAGGTTGACGAGGTTTATATGAAGAATTTCACTTACTACTTGAAAGAAGGTCGAATTTGCAATTGTGGTTAATTATTCTAGATGTTCATGAAAGATTTTACAAAAGATTTCAAGAAATTCGACGGGTTAAAGGTGCAAGATCATGGTAATTGGGAAGGAGAAATCTTGGTGGGTTCCAGGTTTATGTAATTGTCACTTCAAGCTAAGTGGGGGAGACCCACCGTCTATGATTGGATCATGTATTTGTCTTCTTGTGTGGTTTCTGGTTATCGGTGTATCGACAAGTTAATATGGCTAAGGAAAGAAAATATTAGTGGTAATTCGAGCAAAGAATTTGAGGAATGTGTGTTATATTTAGGCTTTATCAATTCATGTTCAATTTTGAGAAGACTCAGAGTTTCTGCTTCTAGTGGGAGTAATGTACAAGGAAAAACAATTCAGTCGGGTGCTTCTCGGATTAGGTGTTCACGTGCTAATAGAGCACTAGCATTTGGCTTATATTCGGGGCCAAATCAGAGTGGGTGACTCTCAACAGTGGACCTAGTGGGTTCAAGAATTTTAGTACAATGCCTAAGGACGTGGAATGTTCTATGTTATCATTGGGTATGCGGTGCAGTATTGGAGGAAGGGAAGAAGCGCTTCAGATTCGCGGAAGGTCTTGCAGAAGGGGTGTACCAGTTGGCGATGCTATTGTCCGCTTAAGGAGAATATAGGATAGTTCATGGGTATTGAGACGATGTGGTCTCATGGATTGGGTCACTCGGGATGAGTGTTGTTGGGTTTCATTACGTTTATGAATTGAGCTATTATTATTTGTAAGGCAAGTTGAGAATAAATTGGAAGAAATTGGTTCGGTTAGCAATGGTTGGATCGACATGATTGTGGCTGTGATCAGTTCCTTCAGCATGTTAAGTTATATATGTAATTTGTGGCGATACGTGCGAGGCTTGACATCCACCATAATTCAATTGATTTTGGAGGTATTTGGTTCTAAGGAGTCGCTTGAGTAAATGGATTCCAGAAGAGTCATGGCAGTTTAGATCACGACATGAGCTTTGTATTTCCTATGGTTTGAGAATGCAGTTGTGTGTTGCATTGGTTCTTTTAAAATGAGCTAAGTAAAAGGCTTATATATGATGAAGTGTTTATTCTATTAGTGGTTCAGGAGTTATGATGAAATTCTTGTACTCTCGCATCTTGGCATGTTAGATGCAGTGAGCGATATGGAAATTTGAAGTTGGGATCAAGGTTGCGGTTTGGTGTTGACAGGAATGTCAGAAGCTCGGATGAGCAGAAAAGAATTCAGATATTTAGAGTAAGCTGGTATTGTATTTAGCATCACATGATATCGACATCCTGTGTAAGAGGCTTGGTGTACTGATTTACGGATTCGTGATTAGCTTTACAACATTGTATGGCCGGTGATATGGATGTGTAGACTTGGCTATCGGCCGCGGAAGGTCGCAGGGGCGTATCCTACGGGAAGAATGTACAAGTGTGACATGTAGTCACTTGATTGTTTAAGGATTAAAACCAAGTATGGATATTTTTGATACTATCGCTGATGTAAGAGAGTTTAGGCCTGGAAGGCGTTCTAATCCTTGGATTGTAGACCGTGTGAGTTTGTTCCGCATTTAATGACTATTCTCAGGTGTCATGAATAAGTCGATGTAGATCCTTGAAAGGTTATTGTCCAAGTATGGTATGATCATAATTGGCTTGAGGTCTGTTTATGGGTCTAAATATGGATGTGTGCTCTACACTAGGCCGTGTATGTTCATTCAGCATAGCATTTCTTATGGAGGAGTCTTCGGACATTGGATGTTATTTTCGTTGTCAGCAATTTCATGTAATACTCTATTGTTCTATGTGGGTTGTGAGACAGTCTGATTATTCACACATGTGTTGAGGTTCCGCATAGATGTGATGTTATGTGAGCAGGATGGATCTTGAGATGCAGATTATATATCGCACCTTAGTTGTGCTTGAGTTTTGTAGCGTATGGCACTATCTGTCTCCCCAAGGATGGTATTATGCACTTGGCGTGCTCGTGGTCAACATTCTGGGTATTTCGTAGGTATGAGCATTCTGGCTTGGTAGGTATTTCCTTATAAATTATTATGTTTGGATCGGGTGGCAAACCACCACAGGTATGTTGTTTGGATTGGGGGTCACGCCTCCATGGGTATCATGCGTGGATTGGGTTATACGCTGTGACAGTATGATGTTGAGTATAGTTCCCCTATATCTATCTTGTCTGTTTTGTTATTTTCTGAGGAAGGTTCATAACATCCTTTCGGTTGTTTAATTAGTTACATGGGTTGAGTAGAGTTCATTTTTCTTATGTATTACCTTTGAGTTTGTAGCTTGTTGGCGCATTGTGGCATCATATGAAATTCTTGGTCAATGTTTGAAGTGGCTTATTGCGAGAGTTGAAACAGGGCTTATATATGTTATGAGGTATACTATGAGCTTTGAGTCAGTGGCAATTTCAGCTACCGTGCTCGGGGAGATTGCCTTGGGCAAATGAGTTATGTGGTGCATGGTGTGATTTCAGCAGAGAAGCATGTTCATGTTGGGTTCAGTGTCTGGTGATTGGTACGGTGTCTGTGTGTGAGAATCTGGTATCGTGGAGGATTTTGGATGTTGGGATTTTGCTCTAAGGCTTATTTGACCAAATAAAAGGGAGGATCTTTGGACTGGCTTGAGCTAATGTGCTCAACTGGGTTGTGGGAGCATGGGTAGGTACACGAGGTGTTAAAAAGTGATTTTGGAAAACTCCGGAGTAGTTCTTAGCATGTTCGAGGATGAACATGTGTTTAAGTGGGAGAGAATATAATGACCCGACCGGTCGTTTTGAGCTCTAGCACATCGTTCGGCGGGCTGAGGCCTTGAGTAGCTTCACTTCAAGTATTATAACTTGCACGTGTGGTCCGTATCGAATTTCGGAAAGCTCGGAGTTGATTTTAAAGGAAAATTATCATTTCAGAAGCTTTAAGTTGGAAGGGTTGACCAAGGTTTGACTTTTTAGTAAACGACCTCGGAATCGGGATTTGAAGATTCCAACAGGTTTGTATGATGATTTTGGACTTGGGCGTATGTCTGGATCGGGTTTTGGATGACTCGGGAGCGTTTCAGCGCCTATTATGAAAAGTTGGTATTTTGGAAGAATTTCATAAATTTGGGTTGAAGTGTATCTTAATGTTATCGATATTCGTTTGGGATTTCGAGCATGGTAATATCTCCGTGTGGTGATTCTGGTCTTAAGAGCGCATCCGAATATGGATTTGGAGGTCTGTAGATCATTTCGGTGTCATTTGGCGAAAGTAGGAAATTTGAAGGTTTTTGGAAATTTTGACCGGGGATAGACTTTTTGATATCGGGTTCGGATTCCAATTCTGAAAGTTGGAGTAGGTCCATAAATGTGACTTGTGTGCAAAATTTACGGTCAATCGGACGTGATTTGATAGGTTTTAACATCTAATATAGAAGTTTGAAGTTCTAAAGTTCATTAAGCTTGATTTGGGGTGCGATTCATAATATCAATGTTGTTTGGTGTGATTTGAGGCCTCGAGCAAGTTCGTGTCATGTTTTGGGATGGATTGGTGTGATTGGACGGGGTCCCCGGGGCCTTGGGGGTGTTTCGGGTGTTATCAAATTATTTTGGGCTACTTTAAATGCTGGTTTACTGATGCCTATGTTCTTTGATTTCACAAGGAGCCACTTGCATTCGAGAAGTAGGATTTTGCTATTGGGACTTTGTTCTTCAGATTCACGAAGAAATTCTCGCGTTCACGAAGAAGGAATTTCTGCTATTCGTCGTCCGACTTTGGAAGCTTATATCTTTCAATCTATAAGGAATTTGGAGATGAACCAAAAATGAAAGTTGTAGTCCTTTGTGTCTAATTTTAAGAACATCAAACCATTTGGTATTTGAAGTTTTGTAAAAAAGGTTATGTTTGGTACAATACTAGTGCAAAGAAGAAAGTCGGGGCAGTGTTATAAGTCTTCTATTTGAAACCTTTGAGCCATTATTTCGTATTTTTAGTTGGGAACCTCGAGATTTAGCGATTTGGGAGAGGAGTTTCATCAGAAAACTTGGGATATGCATTCTTGACTCACTTGTGATTATATTTCATGGATTAATCTTCATTTTCGACGTTAGATTATTGATTTTTTAAGAAGAAATTTCTATAACTTCACAAAACGAATTTTTAAGTTTTGAATCTGATTTAGAGTCGGATTTGAATGAAATTAGTATGGTTGAACTCGTAATTGAATGGATTATTGGATTTTTTGAGTTTCGTCAGGTTCCGAGACATGGGCCCCACTACCAAGTTTTCGAGCGGAGTTTAGAATTTTTATAAATTGTTAAATTTCAAGCGTTGGTGTCACGACCCAGATTTCTACACCGTCAGGATCGTGATGGCGCCTAACTCTTGAATGCTAGGAAAGACAACAATTACGATTTTAACACATTAACAATTAACTCAAACAGAAATAAATAATAATTATAGCTAAACAGATATAAAGTGCAGAAGTGTTATAATAGTTCAAACTACTCCAATACATGTCTACCCCAATAATCGGGTGTCATAATTTACAAACGTCTAAGAAGTTATACAAATACCGATTTAAAAGAATTACAACTGTTCTCAAAATGGAAAGCGACGAATAATCCAAAATAGGAGGAAGGGGGACTCCAGGGTCTGCGGACGCCGGACGATCTACCTTGGGTCTCCCGTGGAGTGAAGGAAGCAACCTTCATACTACTCACGAGGTCCGACACCGAAATCTGCACGGAAAGTGCAGAGTGCAGTAGCAATACAACCGACCCCATGTACTGGTAAGTGTTGAGCCTAACCTCGGCGAAATAGTAACGAGGCTAGGACATAACAATAATATGACCTGTGCAGTTAAATCATATACCAGAAATAATAATAACAGATAAAGACGGGAAAGGAAAACATGCTAAGGGGAATATCAGATTATGACAGTAATGAAGTAAAAAAGCAAGGTAAATATCAAACTTGAACCAACAGAAATGTTAACACAGTAACACGTGCACGACATCACCCTTCGTGCTTTTACTCACGTCCTCACCATAAAATCAACAAAAACAGCATGGCATCACCCTTTGTTAATTAACTCTCTTATAATCATGGCATGACATCACCATTCGTTCATTAACACTCACAAAAATAGGCACGACATCACCCTTCAAGCATTAACACTCACTAAATATGGCACGACATCAACCTTCGTGCATTAACACTCTCTCACAATATCGTGCACAACATCACCCTTGGTGCTTTACACTCTTCCTCGCCCAAACAATAGAAACAAAACATCCCAGTAAGGGAATCAGCTATAACCAATCCCGTTTCAACAGTTAATTTCACTATGTAAGTCTCAATTCGAGTTAATACTCAACAATTATCCAATGCCCGAGAAAAATGTCATAAGACTTGTTCAACATAGAGAATTATCAGTTTAGGCATGAATAATACATAATAAGAATAACAGCGGTCGCAGTTTAAGACTCACTTGCATGCTCAACATCAACGTATAGATACTTGTCATCACACTTATACGTCGTACTCAACACTAACATGTAGCAAATAAGACAACAACACCTATTTCCTCAAGCTAAGGTTAGACCAAACACTTACCTCGATTCATGGTCAAAAATCAAGCCTAAATTACACCCTTTCCTTTTATTTCCATTTCCAAACTGCCTGAATCTATGCATAACTAACTAATTAATGCTAAATTAATCAATTTTAATGCATGAGTATAGGTTTCCCAATGATTTCCCCAAAAAGTAAAAAACGGACCCTGAGCTCGCTTGGTCAAAACTCGAAGTTCGAACAAAAACCTGACTACCCATTCACCCAAATATGCAATTGGTTTTGTAATCCGACCTCAATTTGAGGTCCAAATCCCCAAAATTTGAAATTCCTAAATTCTACCCAAGAATGCCCAATTTCCCATGAAAA
Source organism: Nicotiana glauca (assembly GCA_026770625.1). Classification (NCBI taxonomy): domain Eukaryota; kingdom Viridiplantae; phylum Streptophyta; class Magnoliopsida; order Solanales; family Solanaceae; genus Nicotiana; species Nicotiana glauca. The sequence continues at coordinate 57,240 of MU760198.1, forward strand.
ACCCTAGATTTTGAGATGAAATCATGTAAAAAGATGAAATAGATGGAAGAAAATGAGTTAGAAATCATTTACCTTTGATTTGGGGAAGAACTCCCCTTTGGAAAATCGCCTATGGGAGCTTAGGATTTGAAAGTTTGAGAAATGAGTTCAAAATCCCGTCCAAGTGATGTTTTGATCAGTTGCAGATGTCGCATTTCCGACAGGAGCTTCGCAATTTGGAAGCTCGCAAATGTAAGACAGGCTTCGCAAATGCGAACCTACTGCATGCATGCTACTGTCGCAATTGCGAACAATTTGTTGCAATTGTGAAGGTTGACTTTCCCTGTTGACTTCGCAAATGTGAACATGCTGGCCCAGCCTTTTGGTCGCATTTGCGATGAAAGGCTCGCAATTTCCAAGCATGTGAAGCTCGCAATTGCGAAGCCTGATCTCGCAATTGTGAGATCAGAGGCCTGCAACAGCTAACCATACCAAGAATATTTTTCCTAAGTTCAAAACACCCCGTGGACTATCCAAAACTCACCCGAGCCCTCGGGGATCCAATCCAACATGCACACAAGTCTAAAAACATCTTACAATAGCTCACGCAATCAAATCGCCAAAATAACATCTTAAACAATGAATTTAGCACCAAAACTCAAGAAATTCTCAAGATAGTTTAAAATTTCTATTTTCTCAACCAAGGGTCTGAATTACATCAAATAACTTCCGATTCTCACCAAATTTCATAAATACGACTTAAATACCATATAAAACCTGTACCGGCTCCGGAACCAAAATACAGGCCTGATACCAACGAGATCACACACTATTCCATTTCTAAAAATCCTTATATTTTCCAGCAAATAAATTTCTTCAAAAATTCATTTCTCGGGCTAGGGACTTCGGAATTTGATTTTTGGCATACGCCCAGGTCCCATATTTTACTACGGACCCTACGAGACCGTCAAATTACGGGTCCGGGTCCGTTTACTAAAAATATTGACTGAAGTCAACTTTAATCAATTTAAAAGGGAAAATTCAATATTTTTCTTAGATTTCACATAAAAGATTTTCCTGAAATGCGCTCGGACTGCGCACGCAAATTAAGGATAAAGAGAGTGAGGTTTTCAAGGCCTCGAAACACAGGTTCGGGTTCTAAAACAAAAGATGACCCTTGGATCATCACAGTCTCCACCTCTACAACAATCGTTCATCCTTGAACGGACATAGAAGAGTACCTAAGTCGGTGAAAAGATAGGGATGTTGGCTCCACATATCGGACTCGGACTCCCAGGTATACAGGCTGACCTCTCCACTGAACATGAACCGAAGGATAACTCTTCGATCTCAACTGACGAACTTGCCAATCTAGGATAGCTACCGGCTCATCCTCATAGGTCAAATCTCTTTCCAACTGGAGAGTGCTGAAGTCTAACACGTGGGATGGATCATCATGATACTTTCGAAGCATAGACACATGAAACACTGGATGCACAACTGATAAATCCGGTGGCAACGCAAGTCTATAAACCACCTCTCCCACTCAATCAAGTATCTCAAAAGGTCCAATGAACCTAGGGCTTAGCTTGACCTTCTTTCCAAATCTCATCACGCCCTTCATGGCCGACCATGAATGCCATATCACGAACCTTACGGTCGGCATAGCTCTTTTGCCTGGATTGAGCTCTACGAAGCCTATCGTGAATGATCTTAACCTTGTCTAAGGCATCATGTACCATATTTGTACCAAACAACTGAGCCTCCTCTGGCTCAAACCACCCAACAGGCGATCAACACCATCTATCATATAATGCCTCGTGAGGGGCCATCTAGATGCTCGATTGATAGCTGTTGTTGTAGGCAAACTCCGCTAACGGATAAAACTGATCCCAAGAACCTCCAAAATCAGTAACACGGGCTCGAAGAATGTCCTTCAAGATCTAAATAGTACGCTTAGACTGCCCATCTGTATGAGGATGAAATGCTTTGCTCAACTCGACCCGTGTACCCAACTCATGCTGAAATGCCCTCCAAAAATGCGAGGTAGATTGCATGCCCTGATAGGAAATGATAGACACTAGCACACCATAGAGACGAATGATCTCCTAGATATAGATATCAGCTAACCGCTCTGATGAATCGAAAATCACCATCGGAATAAAATGTGCCGACTTGGTCAGCCTATCCATAATAACCCGTACTATATCGAACTTCCTCTGAGTCTGTGGGAGTCCAACAACGAAGTCCATAGTGATACGCTCTCACTTCTACTTAGGAATCTCAATCTTCTGAAGCAAACCACCAGGTCTCTGATGCTCGTACTTTACCTGCTGACAATTCAAACATCGAGTTACATATGCATCAATATCCTTCTTCATTCTCCTCCACCAATAATGCTGCCGCAAGTCCTGATACATCTTGGCGGTGCCCAGATGAATAGAATACCTAAAACTGTGGGACTCCTCTAGAATCAACTCACGAAGTCCATCCACATTAGGCACCCAAACACGACCCTGCATCCTCAAAACTCTACTGTAACCTGTTTGGCATCACTGTGACGCACTGTGTCCCTAAGGACAAGCAAATAAGGATCATCATAATGCTGCTTCTTGATACGCTCAAATAATGAAGACCGAGCGATACAAGCTAGAACACGGCTGGGCCTAAAGACATCCAACCTCACGAACTGATTGGCCAAAGCCTGAACATCCAAAGCAAGCAATCTCTCACTGATTGGAATATATGCAAAGCTACCCTTACTAGCCGACTTCCTACTCAAAGCATCGGCCACTATATTGGCCTTCCCCGGACGGTACAAGATGGTGATATCCTATATATGGTCCTAAACCTGTGGGCATAACCAACATCGGCGATGTAGTCAAAGCTAACTTGAACTTCTAAAAGCTTGCCTCACACTCGTCCGACCACCTAAACGAGGCACCCTTTTGGGTCAACCTGGTCATCGGGGCTGCGATAGATGAAAACCCCTCCACAAACCGACGGTAATAATCCGCCAAACCCAAGAAACTCCGAATCTCTGTAGCTGATGTGGGTCTAGGCTAGTCCCTGACTACCTCAATCTTCTTAGGATCCACCTTAATACCCTCTGCTGATACAACATGACCCAAGAAAGCAACTGAACTCAACCAAAACTCACATTTCGAGAACTTAGCGTATAACTGACTTTCTCAAAGTCTGAAGAATGACTCGAATTTGCTGCTCGTGCTCCTCTCAGCTGCGAGAGTAGATCAAAATATCATCAATGAAAATAATCACGAAGGAATCCAAATAAGGCCTGAACACCCGGTTCATTAAATCCATAAATGTTGCTGGGGCATTTGTCAACCCAAATGACATACCTAAAAATTCATAATGCCCATACCGAATGCGAAAGGGTGTCTTAAGGACATCAGATGCCTTAATCCTCAACTGATGGTAGCCAGATCTCAGATCAATCTTCAAAAATACCTTGGCACCCTGAAGATGATCAAACAAATCATCAATCCTCGGCAATGGATACTTGTTCTTGATGGTAACTTTGTTCAACTTCCGATAATCTATACACATCCTCATCGATCCATCCTTCTTCTTAACAAACATCATCGGTGCACCTAGGGCGAGACACTAGGTTTGATAAAGTCCTTATCAAGAAAGTCTTACAACTGTTCTTTCAATTCTTTCAACTTTGGCGGGGCCATACAATATGGCTGAATAGAAATAGGCTGAGTTTCTAAAGCCAAATCAATGCAAAAGTCAATATCCCTGTCAACTTGCATCCCCGACAGGTATACAGGAAATACTTAATGGAAACTCACGAACAACTGGTACGGAATCCATGGAAGGAACCCCTGCACTAAAATTGCGAACATAAGCCAAATAAGCCAAACACCCCTTCTCGACCATACGCCGAGCCTTTATATAAGAAATGAACCTACTGGTAAATGACCGGGAGTCCCTCTCCACTCCAATCGAGGCAACCCTAGCAAAGCTAAGGTCACGGTCTTGGCGTGATCGTCCAATATGGCATGTTAAGGTGACAGTCAATCCATCCCCAAGATGACATCAAAATCGACCATATACAGAAGTAGGAGGTCTAAACGGGTCTCAAAACCCCCAATAATAACCACACATGAGCGATAGACATGATATACAATAATAGAATCACCCACCGGTATGGACACATATACAGGGCATTCAAAGAATCATTAGGCACAACCAAATACGTAGAAAAGTAAGATGACACATAGGAGTATATAGATCCTAGATCAAATAGATCTGAAGCATCTCTACAGCAAACTGAAACCGTACCTATGATAAGGGCATCAGATGCCTCAACTTCAGGTCTGGATGGGAAAGCATAACATCGGGGCTGGGCCTTACCACTCTAAACTACTTCCTTGGGATGGCCTCCCGTTGGCTGGCCTCCACGTCTAGCAGCCTGACCTCCACCTCTAGAATATCTACCTCTACCTCTAGCTGCCTGATCCCTGCCCCTAGCTGGTTGAGCGGGAGGTGGAACACCAGGTGCCTGAACTATGGCATGAGAACTCTGATATTGAGAACTGCTCAATGCTCGAGGGCAAAAACTAGCACTGTGCCTCAGATCACCACAAGTATAACAAGTCCTCAGCTGCTGGGACTGCTATCCCTGAAACTGACCCTAACGGCCTGAGTAACCATCCTAAAAATTTTGGAGTGGAGGTGTACTGGTAGGAGTCGGTGATACAATGTATGGCAGCGGATCAGAATACTGCATATAAGAATCACGACCACCTGGAGCACCATGAGAAGCCTGAAGCACTGACTGAAACGACCTGGGAAGATGGCCCCTACCAAAAGAATCCCTACCTCCAGACGAGGCACCACTGAACAAAATGATGAGGCCTCTTGTGAGACCCCTGACCACTCCCCTGAGTTAGAATTTCCTCAACTCGCCGGGCCATATTGGCTGCATCCTGAAAGAAAATCTCGCTTCTCATCTCCTTAGTCATCTACAATCTGATAGGCTGAGTGAGTCCCTCAATAAACCTCCTCTCTCTCTCTCGGTGGGGAGTATAAGAAGATCATGACAAGCCAAACCAACAAACCTAGTCTCGTACTGGGTGACAGTCATAGAACCTTGCTGAAGATGCTTGAATCGTCTACGGTAGTCCTCTCTCTGAGTGACAGGAAGAAACTTCTTGAGAAATAGCTGAGAGAACTGGTCCCAAGTCAAGGCAGGCAAACCAACTGGCCTAGTCAACACAAAATCATTCCACCATCTCTTGGTGGGCCCTATCATCTAGAATACAGCAAAGTCAACCCCATTAGTCTCTACTATCCCCATGTTCCGCAACACCTCATGGCAGCATTCAAAATAATCTTGGGGGTCCTCAGTAACCACCCCACTAAAATGAACCGAGAAAAGCTTGGTGAACTTATCCAACCTCAACAAAGCCTCAGAAGATATAGATGAGCCACCAATAGCCTGAGCTGCAACAACTGGCTGAGCTGCTTGAGTCTAGAATTGAGGAGCCATCTGCTTTGGAGTATGGGTAGTGGGAGGCTAAGCTCCTCCCCCGGACTGAGAGATGGTTGGTGCTACAGGGAATATGCCAATATAAGCTACACTCTCCATAAGACTCACTAGACGGACCAGAGTATCTTGAAGTACCGGGGTAGCGATGAACCCCTCTGGAACCTGAGCTGGCCCTGCTGGAACGGTCTAGGTCGGAACCTCATCCTCAAACTCTACCCGAGGCTTCGCTGCTGGTGCTGCTTCTTGAGCTCTAGGCTGAGCCCTGCCCCTGTCTCGGCCCCTAAAACAGCCTCGGCCTCATCCTCTGCCCCTCATAGGAGCTGCTATTGGGGGCTCGGGTTGCTGATCAGCGGATCAAGTGGTACATGTTCTCGCCATCTGCAAAAGAACAGAGTAGAAGTTCAATTAGCATTGAGAAGTCAAATCGCACGACAGAGAAAAGTAGATATGAAGTTATTGCTAAACTCTGTAGCCTCTGGGGGATAAGCATAAACATCTCTTTACCGATCCCTCAGACTCTACCTAGCTTGTTTGTGAATTGTGAGACCTAGGAAACCTAGTGCTCTGATACCAACTTGTCACGACCTGGATTTTTCCACAGTCCGGATTGTGATGATGCCTAACTCTTGAATGCTAGGAAAGCCAACAATTACGGTTTTAACACATTAACAATTAACCCAAATAAAAATAAATAATAACTAAAGCTAAATATATATAAAGTGCGGAAGTGTTATAACAGTTCAAAATACTCCAATACATGTCTACCCCAATGATCTGGTGTCACAATTCACAAACTCTAAGAAGTTCTACAAATACCGGTTTAAAGGAATTACAATTGTTCTCGAAATGGAAAGAGACAAATATTCCAAAATAGGGGAAAGGGGGACTCCAGGGTCTGCTGACGCCGACAGATCTACCTTGGGTCTTCCATGGACTGAAGGCAGCAACCTTAACACTACTCACGAGGCCCAGCACCGAAATCTGCACGGAAAAATACTGTGTGCAGTATCACTACAACCGACCCCATGTACTGGTAAGTGTCGAGCCTAACCTCGACGAAGTAGTGACGGGGCTAGAAAATGACAACAATATAACCTGTGAAGTTAAATCATATACGAGAAACATTAATAATAGAAATTTAATAGATAAAGAGGGGAAAGGGAACATGCTGAAGGAAATATCAGAATATGACGGTAATGAAGAAAAGAAGCAAGGTAAATATCAAACTTGAACAAACATAAATGATAACACAGTAACACGTTCACGGCATCATCCTTCGTGCTTTTACTCTCATCCTCACCATAAAATCAAAAGAAACGGCACGACATCACCCTTTGTGCATTAACTCTCTCGTAATCATGGTACGACATCACACTTCATGCATTAACACTCAAAGAAATAGGCACGACATCACCCTTCATGCATTAACACTAACTTACTATGAAACGACATCACCCTTCGTGCATTAACACTCTCTTACAATATCGAGCTTGACATCACCCTTCATGCTTTACACTCTTCCTCACCCAAACAATAGAAACAATAACATCCCGACAAGGGAATCAGCTATAACCAATCTCGTTTTAACAGTTAATTTCACAATGTAAGTCTCAACTCGAGTCAATACTCAACGATTATCCAATGGCAACAAAAATATCATAAGACTTGTTCAACATAGAGAATTATCAGTTTAGGCATGAACAGTACATAATAAGAATCACAATGGTTACAGTTTAAGACTCACTTGCATGCTTAACATCAATGTATAGATACTCGTCACCACGCTTATATGTCATATTCAACACTAACACATAGCAAATAAGATGACAACACTTATTCCCTCAAGCTAAGGTTAGATCAAATACTTACCTCGAGTCCACGGTCAAAAAACAAGCCTCAATTACCGTTTTTCCTTTGATTTCCACTTCCAAACCGCCCGAATCTATGCATAATTAACTAATTAACATAAATTAACGCTAAATAAACCAATTCTAATGCACGAGTTTAGATTTCTCAATGTTGTTCCTAAAAAGTGAAAAATCAACCTTGTGTCGGCTTGGTCAAAACTCGAAGCTTGAACCAAAACCCGACTACCCATTCACCCACAAACCCAAATATGCAATTGGTTTTGAAATCCGGCCTCAATTTGAGGTCCCAATTCCCAAATTTTGAAATTCTAAAATTTTACCTAAGAACACCCAATTTCCCATGAAATACCGTAGATTTTGAGATAAAATCATGTGAAAAGATGAAATAGGTTGAAGAAAATGAGTTAGAAATCGCTTACCTATGATTTGGGGATGATTTCCTCTTTGGAAAATCGCCTATGGGAGCTTAGGGTTGAAAATTTGATAAATGAGTTTAAAATCCCATCCAAGTGATGTTTTCATCAGTTGCAGATGTCGCATTTGCGATAGGAGCTTCACAATTTTGAAACTTGTAACTGCAAGACATGCTTCGTAAATGCGAACTTGTTGCATGTCTGCTATTGTCGCGATTGCACACAATTTGTCGCAATTGCGAAGGTTGATCCTCCATGTTGACTTTGCAAATGCGAAGGAATGTTCGCAAATGTGAACATGCTGGTCCATCCTTTTGGTCGCATTTGCAATGAAAGGCTCGTAATTGCCAAGCCTGTGAAGCTCACAATTGCGAAGCATGATCTCGCAATTGCGAGATCAGAGGCTTGCAATAGCTGAAGCAAACCAGCAATATTTTTCCTAAGTCCAAAACACCCCATGACTTATCCAAAACTCACCCGAGCCCTTGAGGCTCCAACCCAAACATGCACACAATTCTAAAAACATCTTACGGACTTGCTCATGCGGTCAAATCACTAAAATAACATCTTAAATAATGAATTTAGCACCAAAACTCATGAAATTCTCAAGATAGTTCAAAATTTCTATTTTCTCAACCAAGGGACCAAATTACATCAAATCACTTCCGATTCTCACCAAATTTCACAGATACGACTTAAATACAATATCAAACCTGTACTGGGCTCCGAAACAAAAATACGGGTCCGATACCAACGAGATCGCACACTATTCCATTTCTATAAATCCTTATATTTTTAAACAAATAAATTTCTTCAAAAATTCATTTCTCAGGCTAGGGACCTTGGAATTCGATTCCGAGCATCCGGCCATATTTTATATTTTACTACGGACCATACGGGGCTATCAAATCACGGGTCCATATCCGTTTACTAAAAATATTGACCGTAGTCAACTTTAATCAATTTCAAATAGAAAATTTAATATTTTTCTTAGATTTCACATAAAGGCTTTTCTGGAAACGCACCAGGACTGCACACACAAATTGAGAAGAAAGAAAATGAGGTTTTCAAGGACTCAAAATACAGGTTCGGGTTCTAAAATAAAAGATGACCCTTGAGTCATCACAGTTGGAGTACATTTTTGTTTAATTTGCATGTTGTTTGACTAGTTTCGGATTGAACGGCACCAAGTTGGGGCTTTAGAGCAAAATTGTGACCGAAAAGTGGGCTTTAAGACATGGAGTCTCTTGTCTATGATTTTAAGAGGAAATTTACCCCATAAGTGATTCTAATTATTATTTGCTACTAATTATGGGGTCTACGTACGTACGAGATGATGAGAGTCCGTACGTAGCTGCTAATTATGCTTATGTCCAGGTAGTCTTAGGTTTACACCAAGCCCTGTTTATACCGTTATTTGGTTATGCTTATTATTTGCCTTGAATAGAGATGGAATTGAGGATCTCAAGATTTAAAAGTGTTCATTTTGAATTTCTTATTTTTGGAATGAATTGAGGAATATTACGACAACTTTGAGAAATCTATGTTCACTCGCGTCACAAGTATATTCCACGATCGAGGTAAATTCCACTACTCTCATGAAAACAGGTCGTTCACCTCGACAGGTTAATTGATGCATCTATGGTTCATGCCCCTCGATGCTTGCCAGTGCACAATTTATATATTTGTATATTGGATCGGACCGTATGACCTCAGCATAATTCATGCGTTAGAATTCTTGAAGTCCAATTATAATTGATATTGTTTTATTGGCTTGAGAGATTAATTTGTTCAATGATGGAATTTATTTGGGATTTACTATTAGTGAAAGAGTTATTTATGTATTTCTTGTTATTGAGTTTTAAGTTGTATTTATATAATTCATGCTTAATTATAATTTTGGTACTTTATTGTTAGCCTATAGTAAGTATCAAAATCGACCCCTCATCACTACTTCTTCAAGGTTAGACTAGATACTTTCTGGGTACGCATTGATTTACGTACTCATGCTACACTTGCTGAACATTTTGTGCAGGTACATGTATGTTTAGTGGTCTTATGGGCGCATATGCGCGACTATTATGGGAATTTACGGTGATATGCATTCCATGTTTGAATCCACAGTATATGGAGTCCCAATCCGAGTTATTTTTCATTCTTCTATCGAATTTGTATTCTAGACAGGTGTTGTATGTTATCATATTTCCTAGTTGATGCTCATGCACTTGTGACACTGGATCTTGGGGGTTCCTACTGGATGTCTAGTTGGTAGTTCACGTAATTATCATTGTTTTACCCTGTAAATTCTATTTTATATTATTTAATTAATGAAAATTATAATTTCTAAAGTAATAAATTAAGTGGATCAATCAATGTTGGCTTGCCTGATGGAGATGTTAAGCGCCATCATGACTTATAGTGGATTTTCAGTCGTGACAGATGTGTTTCGTGATCACTATGTGATTTATTATTACTCGGTTAATTTGGTAATCAACACAAATGTTTTTAGGAAAGAAATAAAAGGGCAGCCCGATGCACGAGCATCCTGCGTTTATGCGGTATCGAGGGAAGAAATAGATTAGATTAATTGTTATTGACTTCTTGCAAAGGAAATGTAACTGGACCTTGTGCAAGCATCAAATCATGTTAATTTGCCATGAATAAAGGATAAATTAAGGTTATATATATATATATATATATAGAGTAATAACTATCAATAGTTAAATGATAAACCTTTTGCAAAGCAAACATTATGCCCTTTTTGGTTTTGTGCATGTAGCGGTTTCGATAAGTTTTTAAAATAAGGAGAACTTGACATAATAAAATGAAGTAATTAAAAGTGTATTTGCCCTAGTAACTTAAACTTTGAGATGTGATCGTCACACAATTCAACATTGATCTAGAGTAGGCAGAGTTCCTATATTCAAATTTCATTGTCACCCAAAAGAAAAGATCTTTATACTTGTACCTTTTTCAACGCACTTTAGACAAGATGTTTGCACAATTACGAAGAGGGTAAACATGTTTTGCAATTCAATACATGGAGAAAAAGATAACATATTTTGCGTACCTATTAGTTTTGGAGCTGCTCTTCCACGTAAGTTATTGGCAAATTGCATGGACGGCCTGTTGTGACCCTGCCTCAGCCGCACCACTCGCATAAGGCTTCTCCAAATGAGTGTATATGGGTCAAATTCCATTCTTAGTTGAAATAGTGTTAGTAAAACATTCACGCGACGCCGCGCATCGAAGTTATTTAATTATCAACAAAGGCCATGGTCGAAGAGTTAGCATGAACGTGGTCGAATAGTTAGCAAGACCGTGATCGATGAATTAGCGAGACCGAAATCGAAGAGTTGTCATTAAGGCCAGGGTCGAGCATCCTTAACGGAGCTGTAACGGCTAGTTTTGAGATATGACACAAAAGAGAATATTCTAGTGAATATTCTTTGCACTTGTGCTCTTAGGAATTTTAGGAAAATGTTCCCTATAAATAGAAGGAGATGTAATGATAGGGGACATGTGATATTAATTTGTAAAAAACACATTTTGACTTGAGAAAGAGAACCACATTTCATTTTCTAAGATACAAACATCACCTTTTCACTGAGGAGAATCAGATCTCATTTGCTAAGATACAAACATCACTTTTTCACCGAGATTCTTATCTATATTTTTTCATTAGATCCGAGAATAACTCAAATATTCAAGGGATTATCTATCATGCATCATTGTCAGAAAGAATATCCACTATTCCATCCTTTTTTGGGTGACCCATTCATTCTATTTACTTAAATGTCATTTATTGCTATTCATTGATATTGAATGCTACATTTTTGCCTCTGATTTCTAGAATATTTATTGTATGTCACTGCCACTGTCCGACTATCTACATAGTATTTATTGCTTCATCAAGATCTCCATCTAGGGATATTATTGTTAGCTGAGATTAACCCTTATTTATATAAATTAAATTATCTAAACCAAGATATGTATTTTTTGTCAAATAATTTGGCACCGTCTGTGGGGACTTCTTAGGTATATTTTTAGTTTCCTCCAGATCTAATATTAACGCAAGTCACTAACGTCAAAAAACCCTGAGATCTCAAGTTACTAACGTTAAAATACCCTGAGATCTCCTTTCTTGGTGTATACAAATACCCATGTGGTAGGTAACAGGGAGAAATGACAAAAATAACAAGTGACTTCCCAACCAACCTAATGAATGTCCTCTACGAAAGTTGTGAAACAGTAAGTTAGGACACGACACCCAATGTATTCCCTAGGCGAGAGAGGTCAGCGCCCCTACACTACAACATCACAAAACCTAGCGGAAAAGGTGCCTCCACATCTACAGAGGAAGGGACGCCCCAGCTGTGAAAAAATTCCTTGAAGTATGGTTGACCAACACGCTAGCAAGAATCCTCAACAAATCTGCCCGAGAATGACTGCAGAAACCGCGAAGACTTGCAAAATGCAACAAACAGACGAGTAGTGCAACAGACTCCTCCCTCCAGCGACAAGAATAACTCACAATGTCACTGAAAGTGTAGGAGACGACACCTTCACTTCTATTAAAAAAAGGATGGAAGAAATGGAGAATAAAAATAAGGAACTCCGAGACCAGATGAAAAAACACCAAGAATGAGTCTACAAGATACCGGGCACTTCTAAGTTGCTGCCGAAAAGGGACGTCGACAGATTCATAGAGCAGCCGTACAAAGATGATAAAACCCCGCATGCCATAATAAAATTTTCAAAATGCCTCCCTACCTCAAGATACGACAGAATGACCGATCTTGAAGATCATGTGACTCACTACGTCACCGCCGTGAAAGGCAACAACCTCACCAAGGAACAAGTGTCCTCTATTTTGCTAAAGAAGTTTGGCAAAACCCTCACAGGACGGGCATTAATGTGGTATTCACAGCTACCATCTCGCTCCGTAGACACTTTCAAAGAAATGTAGATAATTTTGCAATTGCTCATGTCAGTGCCAATAAGGCCGAAGCAAGAGTAAATGACATATTTTCTATAAGTAGTCCTTGGGATATAGACTAAGGCACTTCTTTGCCCTGTTCAATAGAGTAAGGATGACTCTGCCAAACGTATCCAAAGGAATGGCAGTCGCAGCTTTTCAGTACAGGCCAAGTAGAGAGGGTTCAGGAACAAGTAGGAAACTGTTGATCCATTTGATGAAGTATCCTTCAACCACTTGGGATGAAATCCATAATGCTTATTCAACCGAGGTTCAAGCAAACAAGGACAATATCAACGGACCAACTCACCGGCTAACCTCAGTACAAGCCGAATCTAGAAAAGAATGAAGATACATTAACATAAGAGATCATCCAATTTCAAGACCTAACAGGGAACGCCACCAAGCATATGTGAGGGAAGCCGTCGCACCCTCCCTCTGCTATGAAGACGACTCGTCCAGGCCAAGGACATGGACTCATTGGTACAAAAGAGTTATGCCTCCTTTATTATCTCCTCACAATTTTTGTGTGTCGCCTACAGAAATAGTCTATGTTTTGGAGAAACTTGGAACAAAAGTGAAGTGGCCACAAAAGATGAGATCAGACCACAAGGTACACGTATCCTTTCACGCTAGGCCCCCTTGATAGGGTTTTGCTCGACTTCTATCAAAAGTATCATGTTACCTTGGCGCAGATTCACCCGTTGTTTTGGTGTATAGTATTGATGATGAGGTTCTTTGCGGAGAAGGCAGGGCTTGAATTCATGCTCAGTCATCTTATTAGGTTGTACTGGCCTTTTAACTATCGAGGTCTACTAACCCTATGATGTCGGTACATCACACCTTTTGTTGTTGATGATGAAAAAGACAGAGATCGGGAATGGATGAGCCGATTCATCCAAGTACGAACTGTTGATATTATCCCCGTGGAGTTTCTATCATTCGTTGAGGAATGGAATTTTACACGTAAGTGGTACACTCGTGCCCTAGGAATTCTGACGCCCTCTGTGAGTTTTACTAGGAACGCGAACACAAAATAGAAGATTGCTTCGCCCTCAGACATGAAGTTGTAAACCTGTTATGATAAGGGCACCTCAAAGAGTTGTTAAGCGATAAGGGAAGGACTAACTTCACCAAAGTCTAACCAAATCCGCCATCGCTAGCTCGTACCATCAATATGATCATTTCCGGCTGTGGCGACCCCTCTATCAGTGGCGTAAAGTTTACCACCAGTCACAAACTCAAGCGGTCTATCACCCACGAATGGTACAACAAACTCAAAGAAAGTATCATCTTCGACAAGTCAGATGCCGACGATCTGACTTTCCCTCATAATGATGCGCTTGTTATTACTTTATGCATTTTAGATACCGATAAACGCATCATGGTGGATGATGGAAGCGGTGCATGCATTATATATCCCCGAGTCCTTACCCAAATGAGGCTCGAGGATAAGATAGTGTCGTGCTGCGTACAATGCCATAGTAGGACGATCGTGGATACACTCCATGAGATCCATACCATCCAGCCTATACCAAGTAATTAAGTTACCGACACCATTGAGGATATTCAACATATGCGGAGAACACCGCACATCTCAGGAATGCTACCACATCGCCTTGGATAGCATGACAATCCAACAACAAAAAGACAAAGAAAAAGAGACATAACAATCAACAGGATCGAGGTCGGAGAAAGAATAGACCGAGGATGTCATCATGGATCCCGAAATGGTCGAGGCTGCAGGTTCGACCATAGAAAACCTCGACCCCACTCAATTGGACCTCAACGATCATAGCAGGAAGGCCTATATCGCCTGCAAACTCCAGGAACCAGGTAAATTCAGTCAATTCTTAATAGCTAATACAAATTTGTTTGCTTTCAGCCATGCAGATATGCCGGGCACTCCAAAGGAAATTTCCACACAAAAGTTAAACGTCGTCCTATTCCACCCCCAATAAGGCAATTCATAAGTAAATTCAACTCTACCATCAATGTTGCAGTCCGCAAAGAGATGGAAAAACTGTTAGAAAATGGTTCCATCAGGGAGTCAAAGTACCTCAAGTGGATTGTCAATGTAGTGATGGTTAAAAAGAAAACTAGGAAATGGTTGTGCGTGGATTTCATAGACTTGAACAAAGCATGTCCGAAGGACTCGTTCCCGTTACTCCACATCGACCAGCTCATCGACAAAATAACCGGGCACGAATTAGTGAGTTTCTTAGATGCTTACTTGGACTATAATCAAATTCTCATGGAGAAAGAAGACCAGGAGACGACCACGTTCATCACCCACCGAGGAACGTATTGCTTTAGGGTCATGCCATTTGGAGTTAAAAACACGGATCAAAGGTTGGTAACCAAGATGTTCGAAGACAAGCTCGGTAAGACCATGGAGTTATATATAGACGATATGTTGGTCAAGTCTAAAGTGGAAGAAGATCATAACGATCATTTAAAAGAAATTTTCGACATAGTCAAATGATACGGAATGAAGCTGAACCTAGAGAAATGCGCGTTTGGCGTAGCCTCAGGAAAGTTCTTGGGTTTCCTGGTGTCGCAGTGAGGGATCGAGGTCAACCCATACCAAATCAAAGCTATCGAGGGAATACCAGAACTCTTAACCACCAAAAAGTTAGTCCAAAGGTTGACTGGTTATATCGCAGCCCTATCGAGGTTCATTTCGCGGTAGACGGATAGATATCATAATTTTTTTGGCATACTCAAGAAGAACAACGACCTCGAATAGACTTCTGAATGTGTCCAGGGTATGCGAGAACTTAAGGCATACCTATCATCACCGCCCCTTCTTTCAAAACCCGAACTTGGGGAGCAACTCCCCGTCTATCTAGCCGTATCCGAGGTAGCAATAAGTGTAGTTTTGATCCGCAAAAATAAAGGTATGCAATCTCCCATCTATTACATTAATAAAACACTTGTCGACGCCGAGACGAGGTACCCACACCTTAATAAATTGGCTCTAGCCTTGGTTGTAGCTTTATGGAAGCTTAGACCATATTTCCAGTGCCACCCCATCTTAGTCATCACAACTTTTCCCTTATGGAGCATTTTCGCATTAACCCGAGCATCTGGGAGGCTAGCTAAATAGCCTATCTAGCTAAGTGAGAGTGATATCACATACCAGCCGAACAGCGATACAGCCACAAGGCCTCTCCGACTTAATTGCCGACTTCAGTGCCAAAATTGTGCTTAAAGTCGAAAAGGAAGTCATCCAAGCTTCCCTCTAAACACAAGACCTCTGGGTCCTATACACTGATGGCACATCCAATGCATCAAGGTATGCGCTATGACTTATACTCGAGGTCCCAACAGGCGAAATAATTTGCTAGTCCATAAGGTGCCCGAATATGACAAAATGAGCCGAGTATGAGGCCGTAATTGCAGGCTCAAAGATATCACTAAAATATGGGGCAAAACGGCTGAAACTCTGATGTGACTCCTAGCTCGTAGTCAACCGATTCACATACACTTTCCAAATCAAGGAACAAAGATTATGAAAATACCAGACCAAAATCTATAAGCTATTGCCTCAGTTTAACAAATGCCAACTCGATCAAGTCCTACGAGCACTGAATGCCGAAGTAGATAGCCTCGTCAAACTAGCTGCAGCTATCAAAAGCATCACAACCGAAGATAAGAACGTATTCCACCTCCCCAACTCATCAGTAGACCAAATTGAGGTAAAAACCATAAACTTAACTTGGACTAGCGCAATCTTAGTATCGCAGATTTGTAGGATAATACATTCTAAAGCGACAAAAAAGAGGCGAAGAAACTAAGAATGCAAGCGGTTAGATACAATCTCCTTTATAGAAACCTGTACAAGAGGACTTACGACAACCCTCAGATGAAGTGCTTGGGCCCGAACCAAACCCAGGGCGTCCTTGAAGAAGTCCATGAAGGCAATTGCGGAGCTCACTCCGGTAATGAAGCACTGTCAGATGCCTCATATATGTCACGCCCCAAACTTGGGGGGCGAGACCGGCACCCAGTGCCTCACTTAACTGAGCGTACCAACTTGAGGTTGAGGGACTCTGAACAACAATGTCATACTTTGGCCACAGGGACATATTGTAAGACAATTTGTGAAAAATAATAATAAAGGAAACTAGCTCTAACTGAACATCAATATAAAGCTGGGCCAACAAGGCCGTCATAACTACTACAGTTGACAAACCAACAAAAATATACATATAGGGATTACAAACCTAACATACTGCACTGGCTAACAGGAGATGTCTACAAGCCTCTATTGATGGATGTACTATGGTCAGAATAGGGCCTGACCTACCTATGATATATATACATATATATACATATATTTATACACACACACACACACACACATACATACATACATACATACATACATATATATATATATATATATATATATATATATATATATATATATATATATACACACATACATATACACACACAATATGTACTCAAAACCCTGGACCCTGCAATTCCGAAGGACTTGGAGCTTACCGATCAAGCTGAACATAGAAAACACCTATGGAGGAGGCCTACCAGTGTGTCAATCTGAACCTGTATGCATGAAATACAGCGTCCCAAGATAGGGACGTCAGTATGAAATAATGTACCGAGTATGTAAGGCAGTAGAATAAGTGAAAGTTGAAACTAAACTAATAATATAATTACTGAAAGTAACTGGGAGTCAAAGATCATATGGAGATATACTTACCTACTGATACTGACTCAATTCTCTCAATATAGTAAGTAAAATAGAAGTCCGGGCATTTAAGGCTCAAAACTGTAACTGCTCGACCTTAGTAGACTCGCTCATAGGCGCTCGACCATATTAGGCTCGGTATCTAGCCATTCTAGGCTTGCTCATAGGCACTCGGCTATAGTAGGATCGGTATATAACTTACTATGTGATCAGAGGTTACCCAATAGGGGCCTGCCCACCAATTATAGCTCGACGGTGGTGAAAATATTATAATACTCTATGTGTGTGTGTGTGTGTGTGTGTGTGTGTGTGTGTGTGTGTGTGTGTGTGTGTGTGTGTGTGTATACCCATTACTCTCTTTACTGGAAAAAGAAAATACTTAACGGAATATAAAATCTCAATAAGAAATAATACTGTAACTTATGAGACTAGGATAATGTACATAAGTTCAGGAATATGAACTTCTTTTTATGTCTTGTTATCAAACGCATATCGTTGCGAGATCATGCAAAAATGAAAAAAAGATTTAGCCTTAACATACCTTATCACAATCTCCCAATAACCACGTTGAACTCGTCTTTTTGCACCTTAATCTAAAACAACAATAATAATATTATTATTAAGTAACGAAAGGTACAACTATCGCATAACGAACAACAAGCTTATTTTATATTAAAATAGGTAACATCTCCCCTATAATATTTACTTTCTTCCATTTTGATAAAACACCAACAAAATAATAACACAATAATAAAAATATATATACATCATTTTCCAATCTTATATCCATCACAAAATACCACAAAATAGCCCAACATACCCCGATCACTTCATACACAAAACGACAACCATAGTAGTGTCAAAAAATTCAAAAATGTAACAACGAACGACTAACCCACCACCTTGAATTTATGTGGTGTATCTACACACTCTTTATCCTCTAAAACTCCCTAAACCAATAGCAAAATAGGCAATTCAATAGCAATAAACAACCAACACAACAGTCCACTACAAGTTGAATAATTCGAACTCATAGTTTTCGATCATTGTCCCGTGAGTTCTTACAATTATAGAATGACTTTTTCTATATATTTACAGAAGAAAAAATGGAATAAATAGAGAAGTATACAAATTGAATATCTCGGCTCCTATATTGGTTCATCAAACCCTAGGTTTTCCTCTAACTAGAACTTGAAAAGAAGAGACAATCAATTAGGGTTTGCGTTCAAGTTTTGGGAGGATTTTTGTAGGAGCTTATCTTTGGTTTTTATTCCCTATTATCGATGTGATATTTGAAGAAAATAGGCCATTAAAATTTCTCTTTGGCCATATGTATTTGTCTCATTTAAGCTAATAGGTGACACACTTACTTGTCACCTAGCAGTCTGCGCAGTTTCGCAAAACGCATGTATCTCTCTACTTCGATGTCATTTTTACAAATAGTTTAATGAATTAGAAAATAGACTCATGGATCTTCAATTTTATGGGTGGATCACCCCTAACTCTAAGTATATTGGGAGAAAATTGCAGTAATATTTTACCAAAATTCAGCAAAACCTATGAACGTAATTTGTGATGACTTTCATCGACTTTTGTTCCACAACTCGCTTTACTTCAAAACTTAACACATGACTGTCATAATACTAAAATAAATCATAACATAACCCTCTTATAATGTTAAGAACCCTAGTCTTACCCTAAAGGTATGGGTTATAACATTCCCAACTTGTTGATTTTCGACAAAACATGATTTTCTTCAATTCCTTTAGTTTATGAACCTTCCAACCCTCTTTGTACTTGTTGTTCATGATATTCAATATTTCTAACTTCCGAGGTAACATAATAAATTACTTGATATACTTTCAAAGTTGATCTCACTTTTGGTCTTACATTAGTTTGCTTGCGATGCACTTTTACGTACGAAAATATGGGGTGTAACAATACGGGCTAGATACTATTGGCCCACCATGAAAAAGGATCCCCCAAAATTCTTGAGGAAATACAAACACTCCAAATGTACGCCCAATGATTCACCAAGCAGGCGAACATCTTCACTCGGTCATCTCCCCTTGTCCGTTCATCAAATGAGGAATGGACATCGTGGGCCCCCTCCTAGCAAGCTGGGGTAATGTACGATTCCCTTTGATTTTAACTAACTATTTCTCTAAATGGGTGGAAGCAGGAGCATTCGCTTAAATACGGGAATAGGAGGAAATTACCTTTATATGGAGAAACATCATATGCCGGTTCAGCCTACCTAAGGAAATTAGCTATGACAACAGATCCCAGTTCATAGGAAAAAAACTACCGAATTCTTTGAGAAATAGCATATCAAGAGAATACTCTCAAACCTATACCATCCAGGCAGGTAACGGGCAAGCAAAATCCTCCAATAAGTCAATACTAAACATCATGAAGAAAAAGCTCGAAGACCCCAAGGGACTATGGCCGGAAATGCTACCATAAGTGTTATGGGCATATCGAACAAATTTTGAAGAAGAGCACAAGAGAGCCCTACTCTTTGGTCTATGGCACTGAGCAGAGCAGCATGAGTAATGAGGAGAGTAGAAGGCAGGAACTCGATAAGATTGACGAACGAAGAGATATGGCCTACATAAGAATGGTCGCCCAAAAACAACAAGCACAATATTATTACAACAAGAAAGAAAAGGTCCAGCCGCTTAAAGTTGGGGACTACGTACTAAAAGCCAAAACTCAAGCCAGCGAAGATCCCCGAGAAGGCAAGCTGCGTACAAACTGGTATGGTCCGTACAAAATCACAGCCAAAGTGAACAAGGGTTCGTTCCAACAAGAGACAATGGATGGAAAACTACTACCAAATAATTGGAATATCAGCTACCACAAATTTTCAACTTTTGAGAGAAAAAACGTCCCCCAAGTCGTACTCTTTTTTTTCTCACATAAGTTTTATCCCATTTGGGTTTTCTCAAGGAGGTTTTTAACGAGGCGGCGAAGGGAACACTTCGAGTCAAAGTGCTCGAAGGTAGGTTCATGGTTACTATTTTATTGCTCGACCTCTAAATACTCTCCAGGTCAACCAATGAATAGACTAGATAGACTAGGATTAGAATGGTAGCCAAAACCCAAAATTTTAAATTCTCCAAGTATGTAACCAAAGCAATAAGAAACTTACGCTTATCAGCACACCTTTTTCGTATTTATGTTATGTTCGGTTAAGCTCGAACAAATACCTACCATCCATCGGCCGCGATCTAATGAAAGGTTATGTTTGATTATGATCAAACAAACACCTACCGACCCTTAGTCGCGATTCAACGAAAGGTTATGTTCGACTAAGCTCGACAAACACCTACAGGCCCTCGGTCGCGATTTAATGAATGATTATGTTTGACTAAGCTCGAACAAACACCTACCGGCCCTCATCTGCGATCTAGAAAAATGTTATGTTCCATTATGATCAAACAAACACCTACCGACCTTCGATAGTGATCTAACAAAAGGTTGTGTTCGATTACGATCAAAAAAATACCTACATATCTCGGCTGCAATTCAATGAGATGTTATGTTTGACTAAGCTCTAATAAAGACTTATCGGCCATTGGGCGCAATTCAATGAAATGCTATGTTTGACTAAGCTCGAACAAACACTTATCGGCCCTCGGCCACAATTTAATAGAAAGTTATATTCGACTAAGCTCGAACAAATACCTACCACCCTCAGTCGTGATCTAACGAAAGGTTATGTTCGATTACGATCAAATAAACACCTACTGGACCTCGGTCGTGATTTAATGAAAGATTATGTTCAACCTCGCTGAAACAAACACCTATCGACCCTCGACCACATCCCAACAAAAATATACACAAGGACAGAAAATAAACCACAAGAAAAGAATAAGATGCAAGGAATAACTTTGATATTTCATATACTTAAAACCATTTACAATAGGCTGGTGAAGACATCGACAAAAAATACACAAAAAATCAAAAGAGAAAACTACTGATCACTACTATTACGGCCTTCAATATCCTCGCCAACTTGTCCCTCAACTGCATTGCCACCCTGTACATCAATACCCTTGCCATCTCCCCCTTTGCCTTTAGGATATGTGGCATTATACCAGGCATTCTTCTCGAGCTGGTCTACACCCTCATCCCCCTCGCCCTCACCGGCCTCAGGCGTAGCGATATCATACCCAGAAGCGACTCGAGCTTCATGAGCCTTAACACGAACATCTTCGATGGCAATATCATGAATGGATCCCGCTACATGTAAATCTCAAAAGACATCTAACTGGGCCTTGGAATGAATTCACTCCTCCTATAACTCCTGAGGAACATTAGTAAAATTTGAAGTACGGGAAGAGGACGGTTGTGCCAATAATTAGGCTTTCTCGGCCTACAGAGCAACAACTCGTTCATAGAGGCTAGAAGCTTTTTTCTCCAACTCTCTAATCCTCTCATCGAGCTGCTCTTCTTGAAGCGTTGTCATTGTTAAGATATTTTCTTGCACGGAACGGAGAGTACGCATTACTACCTCAAGAGACTCCTCCTTCCTCAAATCCTCCGATCGAGCGGACTCCACCTTATCTAGCTCCTCCGTCTTCTCGGCGACCTCACCACTAAGAGCCTCCGCCCTGAATTGATACTCTTCAAGATGGGCTCACAACAGAATCACCTAAGCTTGGATATCACTGCACTAGGCTTCAACCCCCTTGTTGAGCTTGAGCTCTTCCTCCTTTTTCCTTAATGTCCCGTCCAGGATGCTACACTTCCCCACCATCCGCACCAACTCCTCGTCTCTGGCCTTCAAGTCCTCCCTCAGTTGGCGCATATCACTGCCCTCACGAAGCTAATACCGAAGCTCTTGGTACTTATCAAGGACTCTGAAGTACTTGTCCTTCAACTTCACATAGATATATTTACACCTCTGCTTCCTACGAACACTCTCAATTTCTAAGACGATCGTCCACAAAGGAAGTTAGAGACTGTGAATGAACAAGTCCAAAGGAAAACAACTAACAACAAATGTACTTACCTGAAGGGAGAGGCCGGCAATGTTATTCGATTGGTTGTTGTCATTCATAGTCTTGAGGGTCGTACCCTCAACTTCAAAACTAAGAGTTACAAAGGAGGGGATAATTTTCTCGGTATCCACAAGAAAATTACTGTCCATCGGGATCTTAATAGTCCTTCAACCCCACGCAAACCTCACTTCATCTGATAATCCCCTCATATACCATCCTCAACTCATCTACATCCATGTCAAAATCAGATCCAACATCCTCTCCAGCAATAGCCTTCCCTCTATCATCGAAGAAGGTACTCCCGTAACAACTCCAGAAGAAGACGCCTCTTCGAGTCTTCAGAGAGCAAGGTCGTCATTGCCTATTACGCCTTCGGCCGCATCCCCTATAGGTCATATATTTGTATCCTCCAAACAAATTGCCTTGGGAATAGCCTCTAGGCTCTCCTCGATGTTGTAAGGCCCCAGAAATTTTTTTCGAGTAATTTAAGATTTCGTCGTGCAAATGTAGGCTAAATTATTTCATCTCGTATGCAAATAAGGATTTATGATATTATGGTATATCAATTGGATATGTTAATAAGTGTATAAGTCTTATTATAAGTGATTTGGGGACTAAGGAGAGGCCTAAGTCTAAGCCAAGTTGGAAAATTGCATATTAGACGAAATATGTAAATGAGTGCACATAAGACCTCACTTTGAAAGATCATATCTCCAGTTATATAAGTAGTTGTGTGATTATCAACCTATCAAATTAAAGCTCTTTGAGTCTAGTTTCCAACGCAACAAGCCGTTCGTCATTTAGAAGTGTATAGAGAAAGTTATGACCATTTTACTAGGAGGGTGTCAGTCGCGCAAAACTTCGCGCGAACTTTGAAACTCCGCGCGTTGTTCGCGCGTCTGAGGCAGAATGCTTAGAAAAACGCGCGAAGTTTGCAAAACTTCACGCGTCTGGGCCATACTTCGAGTGCCTGAAAAGTTTTAATACCCCAAGATCGGTCTAGAGTGTTCCCAACTCATTTTTGGGGTTATGACTTGCTCTCTCAAGGGGGTTTCGTCCCAAACTTCATCCCTATGATCTAAGGTAAGGTTTTTAGAGTACTTTGAGTAATTT
>MU760198.1:81606-109071 GCA_026770625.1 Nicotiana glauca
CAATTGTTGTTTTCTACTTGTATATGGGATGTGGACTTCTTGAAAACAGAGTTAAGTGGTTAAAACTTGTTTGGCTTATCTTGTTATTTCTTTACATATTTGTTGGTTGTTTCTATTACCGTGACTTACTTGTCTATGGCTTGAGTTTACTTGGGACAAAGCTTGTTCATACATACCAGTACAATTCTAGTGTACTGACGTCCCTTTTGCCGGGGGCGCTACATTCGTGTTATGATTGTAGGTGGATCCGTAGCAGGTACCTCAGTTCATCGGCAGTACCACTACTTCATCTTCCACTGGCCGTTTGGGTGAGCCCCTTTCCTCTCAGGGCTCTGCGTGGCTCATGCCACTTCTATTTCAGAATTTTATTTTGGTTTTGTGTAAGGTATAGCCGGAGCCTTGTTACCGGCAAGTACTGTATTATCCTATCATATCTTAGAGGCTCCGTAGACAGTAAATGTGGGTTATGAACTTATGTATTGCACGTCGGGTAATATGAGTTGTAAGCCTTGTTTATAATCAACTATGTTGTGTATGTTTTGAAAAAGGGTGGTTTTAATTATAAAGTGGTTAATCCCTTGTTTAATAAGTAATGAAAAATATAGGGTAACACGTGGGATAGGAAAGGCACCCAGGTCCGCTTGACTGGGGCTACCCGGTCGGGCGCCGGTCATGTCCCTCGATTTGGGGCGTGACAGATGTGCACTATGGCCGCCTCCCGAAGGATAAAACCATAATCTCCCACATCGGTGGCCACCGACCTCTCTCCCCTGATGTCCATGGCCCTCCTCTTACGAGGCATCAAATCTCCATTGTCGAGCAAAGGTTCATCACCCTCATCTATGAGAGATTATAGAGGAGAATCCGAGGTCTCCGCGGCTAAAATATGCACGATTGATAGAGGGACAGATTCAGACGCAGTAATATAAGGGATCGGGACAAAAGCAGGATCAGCCATAGTCAAAGAAGGGTTAGGAGCCGATGACGTAGTAGTTTTTGGCTTCTGAAACGAGGGTGCGGGAGCTCTCGGCCTTCTCGAAGATCCCCTGGACGAATCTAAGAGAACACAACGAAAGCAAAAGGTTGAAAAAGGTTAAAAAAAAAAAAAACTAAGACACTGATGGAAAAAGGGAAATTACCCGTCAAAGGAAGAACATGCCCAAACTTCTTGAAAAAAGTTGGCCATTCACGAATCCCTGCAATGTAATGGAGGAGCCTATTGACGCAGTCGGATATATGAGCGACCAAAGGAGGAGGCGAGGTCTTGGCTGCAAAAGGGGAAGACAAGAAATCAAAACTGAAGACCAAACATGAAAAAGAGGTCAAAATGCTTACAAGTATAGTTCCAAGCCTCGGGAAAGCCGTCAACATTGGCCACGATATCCTATTTTCTAACATAGAAAAAGTTGAACCAGAATTGGAGACTGTCCTTATCGTCCACCTTCACCATCAGGGATTTGCCTCATCGGTGGCGAAGATTCAGCATCGTCCCCTATAATATCTAGGAGTGAACAGAAGAATTAGATGTTGTAGTGTCACTTCGAACCTAGCTAGCTTAGTAAACTTGGTGAGCATCTTTATGGATTTGAAAAAGTATGGCGCGAGCTGAGAACGGAAAATGCGATAGTAACAACAAAACTCCTCCGCCAGTGAAAGGAGAGGGAAAGAATAGACCTTGGAAATGGTAGGCGTAAAGGGTACAATACCCAGGACGGTGGACTTGCACCGTGTCACATCCATCAGGGATCAACTCGATGTGATTCGGGAGGCCAAATTTAGCTTTAAGTTCTTCCATTTCCTTCACTGTCATCACTGACCGAAAGGCTCCAGGTTCAGTATCTGGTGATTTAGTAAAATTAGATCTGGAATCAGGGTCGCGGGGTTTTATCTCTTCCAACAATGGGAAGGCTCCATCCTCAATGGTGGCAATAACACTATCCGAGAGAGGAGGGGAACAACACTTCCAAGGGAGTAACACGACTCCCCTTAATGGCCTCTGAAGGTACTTAGACATGATTCAATATAGTTAAAGATAATAGCTACAAGAGGGAATGTAGAACAAAATGAGTCACAGAAACACAGAGAAAAGAGGGCTCTACAGAGAAAATGAAAGGTAAGCTAGTGCTACAAGAGAAGAAAGAGTTTGAAAAGTTCCAAAATTGACAAATCTTCTCCTATTTATAAGATTTAGGAGGCACCAGTATTGAAACAGCAACTCATGATTAGCACGGGAATCAAAACAACAAAGCCAATCAGAAGTCACGCCTGAATCAATGCAACGCGTCGGGAAACGGCATCATCATGATGCATGATGTCCTCTTCTCTTGGATAAGATGGATCCAACAAGCTTCCCGACTAATTCATAAAATATAAAATATGCAGACCCTAGAAGGCCAGGTAGCCCCATCTCCTCGACCACGACCTCAGCCAATATGAACGATACTATACGTTCACCGACCTCGTCTATGGGAACGACCTCGATAAGCGAAATGACTAACTATATGGGTCAAGATCTATTCTTAGTCGAAATAGATTTAGTAAAACATTCATGATATGCCGCACATCGAAGTCATCTAATAATCAACAAAGGTTGTGGTTGAAGAGTTAGCGTGAACGTGGTCAAATTATTAGCGGGACCATGATCGAAGAATTAGCGAGAAAGAAGTCGAAGAGTTGTCATTAAGGCCGGGGTTGAGCACCCTTAACAGAACTATAATGGCTATTAGGATTGTTAGGAATATGTTCCCTATAAATAGAAAGAGACATAATGATAGGAGACATGTGATATTTATTTGTAAAAAATACACTTTGACTTGAGAAAGAGAATCAAATCTCATTTGCTAAGATACAAACTGTTGATACCCAATTTTTCCTTACATGTTTTTTATACTCAAAATATTCTCAAAATAGCATGTACATGCATATATAAGCATGCCCAAGAGTTTTGGTATTTTTTCTTTATTTTTAAAGATTTTAAAATCAATTTATTGTCTATTTTAATAAGTACAAAATTCAATAATAATTCCCACACTAGCATTTTGGTGAATAATTTATTTTCATTCTCATATTTACTCCAAGATATAATTAAGGTAATTCTTGCATATATTTTTTTACAAATTTGTTTGGTATTTTTTAAGCTAAATTGCATATAATTGCAATTATAGCCTATTTTTACAATTAACAGCATTTTACAATTAAAATCATCTTTTGTATTTTTAAATTAATATTTATACGTTATTAATTAGTCCAGTACCTTTTAATTTGTTTTGGAATCTTTTTAACTATTTTATAAAAAAATAAAAGAGGGAAAATTGGCTATTTAACAAACAGCCCTTTACTATTTCAATTTTAGCCAATTTGGCCACACCCCTATCATATTTTAATTAGCCCAATACTCAATTAAACTCGCCCAGCCCAATCCCTAATATAACCTGGCCCAACCCCGGTTTAATCTGATCAATGGCCCAGGTTATTTTTCCTAAATTAAATCTAATTTCCCCCCCCCCCCGACCCCTCATTCTTCGAGACAACCTCTCTCTCTATCTCGTCTCTTCCTCTTCCCATTCTCTCTAGAACCTTCTGGTTCTCTCTTCTCCGATGGCCTCTACCATCTCTCCGGCCACCTCTAGTCTTACCCCTTTCGACCATCAACCTCCATGAAACCCTAGCCCACCGATTCCCTCTATTCTTGAGACCCCAAAAGCCTCCACCATGCAAGTCAGTCACTGAAAGCTTCGCCTGGTCTGTTTCCGGCCATCTCCTCTACTCTCTTTCAACCCCGTCTCCAATGGGCCTCTCATCGTCTTGCTCAACACCTCTAGGACCTTCGAGGATTCTGGGCCATGTTAATTTGGACCTAGGGCTCCTGGTTCTGCTACTTATGGGTTCTACGGTGTGATTTTAGGCGAAATCACACCCTATATGTCACGATCAGTGGAGTTTCAACAAGTTCTTTCAACTTCTATTAGGATTTCCTTTTTGAAGACTTAACTCTCTCCTGAATCTCTCAAAACGGTGTTATTTTCATGTTGTAAGCATGTTTTCTTCTATGTTCTGCTTATCCTCAAGTTTCTTCTGAAAGATCCTCCACTTTTAACCATTTTCACTTTCTTTGAAAAAAAATTAGGGTTTCTTGGAGTTCTTTTACGCATGTTTCGACCGATTTCTTTATGATTAAACTTTTTCCTTATTTATTCTGACCGGTTTTATGCTTCTACTATTTTTAGCTTGACTCTGCTAAAAACCCTAATTTTAAAGATTTTTCTTCTTTTTGGTTATGTGTGTTGGCATGATTTCTTTACTCTGGTTCTATATGTTAGCACGTTTCTTTGCTTTGATTATGTGTGTCAGCTTGATTTTCCTTGCCTTGTCTCTATGTGTTAGCATGTTTCTTCATTTTGATTATGTGTGTTAGCCTGATTTTCCTTGCTTTGGTTCTGTCTGCTAGCCTATTTACCTGATTCTTGTTAATGTCTCATGGTCACCATGCTTCGAATATGTCTTGCTGAGTCTTAGCCTATTTTTTACCATCTCTGAATGATTGTGTTTGTTCATCTTTTGTTCCCTTCTGTATATATGGCTAATTTTGTTTGTTACTCTCGTTCATTCACCTCTATTTATATGTTGAGAATGCAGAATCATGACTTTCGCATGATTGATTCTGATTTTCCTTGATTGTTGGTAATTGAAAAACTTTCTTTCAAAGCCCTAGAATTCTACTCGCCTGTTTAAATGATTTTGTTACCTTATTTACTAGGGTACCTTGTTCTAATTAGCCTTTCCTTAATTGAAATTTTCCTGAATTTGGTCCTAATTGACTACTATATGCATACTGAACCTCGACTCATTCCTTATTTAATCGTGCACTGATATTTTCTTCTTGCCTTATATGGTGCTGAATCTTTTCGTCTAATTTTGGTTCCCTTAACTAATGGGAGTACTTCCTTGATTGTCTAACTGATTGATTCTGAGTTCTTAAATTAACATACTTCTGTGATTTTTACCTTATTTTTACCACCTACTTTCAACTATAAATACCCTAAGTCTTTCACACGAAAACACACATCACTGAATACTCTCAATTCTGCATTCTCTTTCTCTTGCTTTTGCTCTATTGCTGTTCTCTGCTCTTGCTTATTATTAGCCGGCTGTAAGCCAAGGCTAATATTGTGTTACTACTTTGTCTTTGCATCCTGCTTTTGCTCTTTTACTGGTATGTCCAAATTAATCTTCAAATCTCCAACCAATGTGTTTACTTTTGTTTCAGTTTATTATATTTCTGATTTTCTTCTACTTATGATTCTCCTACTCAATGTGAAATTGATTCTTTGTTTTAGTACTTTACCATGTCTTCTGATTTACATGTTAAGTCTGTAATATGGCCTTTTTTATGCCTAACTTTTACTTGCTAAGCCTGCATCCTATTGCTATACATTAGCAGGCCTAAACTTTACCACTTCCTAGTTCCCCTGATCCCTAGCACTTTGTATGTCTTTCTTGATTTACATGTTTCTACTGCTTTTTATCTTAAATGTCATAATTGTCCCCCTTGTTATTGTCTAGGTATCATGTCTAAGTTTGACCATTCTTGGTCCCCTGAATCTTTTGAATCTATGTAGTCATTTAAATCTCTATACCTCCTCTAGCATTATGTGATTTATCTGTTCCCTTTCCCATGATCCTTGTATGCAATCATGTATTGTTGAAATATTATTTCTGTTGTTTTCCTTTTAAAAAACAAATCCCTCATTTTTTTTGAAAACTCTTTTAAACTACTTCTTCCTGCACTTCACACTAATTTTAGAGAATAGGTTCTGCCCCCTTCGTGTGAGCATTGCTTTGGGTATCTCTGAATACTCATTGAACTTTGACACATAAGGCTGGTATTCCACACTGCACCAGTCCTGTATTCTTCTAAATGTTTAGGTGATGGTATTGGCCAGGGACCCAATGGGGCCCTAGGGAGCTTTGCCGCACCTAGACCATGGCCAAGGCTGTGAAACTCGAAGGGAGTGAGGTTGGAAGACTGGGCCTGATTGAAGGCCTCTGATAGAATAACTTTTTAATTTTTTGTTCTTTATTACTGTAATTCAGATACTATTGGTTTGTAATAATTTGTAAATGAACGATTGGGGCTGAATAGTGAATATGAGAGGAGGGTAATGCAGGCTTAGTATAAATAATGGGTAGAAAATATGCTTATAGGATATTTTTTTACTTATCTGCGCAATAGATAACCTGTATAGATCATGCATCTCATTCATTAGAGATCCTGCTTTAGGTTCTTTACTTTCAGCCTGTCATTATGCTCATCTTGTAACCACGATCAGTTATAACAAACCAAATAAACTGTCATTACTGCATTGGCATGTTAGAAACCATGTTTTAGGTACTCCTATGTGCATTAGATATCATGTCCTTAGGACCTCTTACTCGGATTGCGGTAGTTATTTCACGTTAGTTTAATAACTTTGCTAAAATATGGCTAAGTGGTTTGAAATGTTTTCTGCAAATACCTTATCATGCGTACCTTTAAAAAAATCAGAATCCAATATGCGTGTTCATTCCTTGAAATAATTAGTCAATGTATACGACGCCTAAGTAAACTTTAGTCCCAATAAGAATTGATTAATCGTGTTTAGGACCAACCAACTTCCTTTAATTTCAACTCTGTTGTTCCCATTCTGCTTTGATTCTCTGAAGTTCACTCTGTTTTCTTAAAAACTCTGATTCATCTGGAAACGATCTTGAAATAGTGCCCCTACTTATTCTTACTGAGTTTCTAATTTTTATGTTTTCAAATCATTGGGCTATCAACTTCTACCCAGAATCATGCTATCTATTTGTCCTGAAATTACTGTTGCTACTTCATTTTTTTTAAACCACGCTTTAACTACTGTTACCTATTTCTTTTGTAAAAAACTCATATTTTTTAGACCTTGAATATGTTTAAGGCGTGCTAATCATGAGTCCGTTTGAGGAGGGATCTGTGAGCCTTTATTTGATCTTGTATGCTCCCTTTTGTGCAGTCCTATTTGTTATGTATGTCGCCTAGCATTTTTACCTTTAAACTTAAGGGTTCAACCTAGTCCCTACCATATAGGAATAGTGGTCATAAATACCCTCCGGGACTTATAGGACGGAACGGCTAATAGCACACGGTAAGTATTCGTGACCAACACACGCATATAGTAACCTTTACGGGGTGGGAAGGGTGAAATATGGAAATGATGACCGATGCGCTAATATCTCATGTAACCCCTTTCCTAAGGAGCAATTAGTGAGTATTGCATTAATGATCCATATTAATCATAAACCTAGGACCCCCATTTCCCTTTGTTTGTTTTCATATCCTTTTGTAAAACTATTCAAATCCTTTCATAAATCTCTGCCTTCCCTACTTATCTTCAAAGTTGTTTTTAACTTATTTGCAATGTTACATATTTGAATCTTTGATTGTTTGTTTGATCACATAAAGTCACAATATAGCATGGCCGGGAACCACACTAGTAGATTTTGAGAGGTGCGTAACACCTTCCCCTCGAGATAATTTCTAGCCCTTACCCAAACTCTGGTTTTCCAACTCAAAAAAAAAACTTAGTGTCCTAATGCACTTTATCATTAGGTGGCGACTCTTCAATTCCAAAAACCTAAGTCCCAAAAGGGAATAGAGTTGTCCTCCCAAATATCGTAAACCCGATTTCACCTTAGAAAAAGAGGGCATCGACACAAACATCACCTTTTCACTGAGATTCTTCTCTATACTTTTCCACTAGATCCGAGAATAACTCAAATATTCAAGGAATTATAGATCATTCATCATTGTTAGAAAGAACATCCACTTATTCCATCTTTTCTTAGGTGACTCGATAATTCTATTTACTTAAATGCCATTTAATTATATTCATTGATAATGAATGCTACATTATTATATCTGATTTCTAGAATATTTATTGTATGCCACTGCCACTATCCGACTATATCTACATAGTATTTGTTGCTTCTTCAGGAGCTCCATCTAGGGATATTATTGTTAGCTAAGATTAACCCTTATTTATATAAATTTTTATTTGAACCAAGATCTATATTTTGGTAAAACAGAGTGTAGTCACAACTTCAACGTAACTCTTGACGAATAACTCAAAAAGTTGTTCACATTCTCCTTTAACTTAGATATTGCAAATTCATCAATGATAAAAATCCTAGTAGCAACTTTCATCTAATATCTGATGTTTTATACTTCAATGCCACACAAGAGGGGGGGTGATTTGTGTGGTGTCTAATTTTCTGCATGCACGGATTATAAAAGGACTCGGTTCTTCTATGTGTTCCTTATACTACTAGTGCAGAAATAATAAATGCGAAAAGTAAAGAACACAAGTATTTTTATATGGAAAACAATCGGCTCAAAACATGAAAAAACCACGACCTACTATTCAGTAGGATTTTCCCAACACTTTACCAAAATCACTCAGCCAAAACAACATTTACAAAACTCTTTGTAAATCTAAGAATTACCTCTAATCCCGTTGTGGTAACCAGCCTCTAACTGTTACCAACTTCAAGTTAACTCTAACTTGAATACTCAGAGTACCTAATACAATTGCTTCTGGATAAAGCTGAAAGGTACAAATTAAAAAGCCCTACTACAATTGAACTAAAATAAAATATAGACACTTGGAGCTTGTTCTTTTATCTGGTTCATGTAGATACAGGTTCGCACACTTGAATCACTCAAGAATTGCTTGCAAAATGACTTGCTATTTTGTTCTCAACTCACGTTTAACTTTAGCTTTTGTGCGTAACCGTAAAGTGACAACATCCTGTAATTTATAGAGTTAGTAGAATAGGAAATAACTAGAGTTCCAATGCTATATTCTTCCTTGGTGGAAGAGTTCTAATTATCTTCAACTTCTAACTCCCCCCTTATCTTGGATAAAGTTCTCTTAAAGTAAGGAGTTCTTCTCCTTATCATTTATGCAACCTTTTCGATCAAGAGATATCAAATATAACAACTTAAACTTATCTCCTTCAAGTGCATCCCTTATGCTCGAATCTGCATGTGTCTGTGTACACTGTGTATGGACCTGGTTCATGTTTGAGTTCCATTGTCAATCATCAAAAGAAACTTCACTTGGGCCAACAATATCCTCTGATCCTACCTTTCTTAATCATCTAAAAAACGTTATCCTTAGGTGGGAATACATCAGCCAAATCAGAACAAAAACTACCCTCTATAGCCCATTTTTTCCACTGACACAAAATGGCCCTTCGGCCAAAAGTTATTGCATCTAATAGCCCGAAATATCTATTTTGTATATTTTTGTATAGTGATAGTCAATTTTATATATTTTTTGTATATCGATAGTCTATTTTGTATAGTAACAGTCTATTTTGTATAGTAACAATCTGCTTAGTGCATATTTTGTATAGTGATAGTATATTTTGTATAATGACAGTCTATTGTATACAAATTGTATAGTGGCAGTCTATATAGTATATTTTTATATAGTGAGAGTCTATTTTGTATATATTTTGTATCGTGAGATTCTATTTAGCATATTTTTGGTATAATGACAGTTTATTTTTGTATATGTTTTGTATAGTGACAGTCTATTGTATATAAATTGTATAGTGACAGTCTATTTTGTATAATTTTTATATAGTGACGGTCTATTTTATATATATTTTATAATATATCATTATTCAAATCTATTTTTATCGAAAGAAATACATAAACATCCATGTAAATATATACTAATGGTGGGCCTGAAATTATGATTTCCATCAAAATCAACTAATGACATACATGTGGAAATGTAAATTAATTTGGTGAAAACCGAAGGATATTCCTAGCAAAGAAAGTTAACCCAGAGAAAAAAAATAAGGCAATAAGAGAGAGCTTGAGATTTTTATTCAAAGAGTGGTTGCCCCTCTCTCTTTAGCCAATGATTTTCCTTTTCCACTTTTAAAACGAAATCAGGAGCCCTTAAATTCCTGGATATATGTGTTTCTTCCCGTTTGAGGCTTTGGAGATGTTAAAACCCTTCTTAGAAGGTGGTTAAATTCTCTACAGTGCTCTTTAGTTGTCTATGATAATACTTTACAGTTTTAACCCAAAAAAAAGTGAGCTTAAGACATACATTTTTATGCAGCCATCTAAACATCCATTTACCGTTGGCATATCCTTTCTTTGTAAATTTGAAAGGTCATTTAATCAGATTACCCCGAAAATAAGTGTTTTAGTACCGTATTAAAATTTTAAAATATGTTATTAAATTATTTTTTATAATGTAAAAGCAA
Organism: Nicotiana glauca; assembly: GCA_026770625.1. Classification (NCBI taxonomy): domain Eukaryota; kingdom Viridiplantae; phylum Streptophyta; class Magnoliopsida; order Solanales; family Solanaceae; genus Nicotiana; species Nicotiana glauca. The sequence continues at coordinate 91,909 of MU760198.1, forward strand.
CAAATTTACCTAAGAATCACATTGCATTAAATAATTTTTTGCAATAAAAAAATAACTAAACAAATTTTTGTCATGAAAAGTAACTTCATCAACGCGCTTAAAACAATTAGATACATTTTAAATACAAGTTGAAACTCAACATAAAGCAAATTTCAAAATCTTAAAATAATGATCTCTCAAAGTATTGGATTTGAAATGTAAGCTACCGCATAAAAATAGGGGCGAAGGGCCCTAAAAGCCACCGGAAAGCGAATGGCCAGCGAATTTTAGTTGCCGGATTTTATGACTACCGGATGATATTACTTTCTAGCGGATGGCTAGAATGAATTTTGCTTCTGGCATTTCCCTTCTCCATTCTACTAATTTTAGCCCATTCATCGTGAACGCGCGGCCGGAAATTCCATCACCTAATGTATGGACCATCTGAACTGCTAAAGCTAAGCCACCACATTCAAACATGGTGGCCTGAATTGCCATATTGGTCTATTAGGCAATTCAGCTTGCCTGATTCTTATTGGTGGCACAAAGACTTTAACTAGATCAGTATCTTTGTAAGCTTTTTCTAGGAACTCATTCAACTGGCAGTTCACCTTTGCTTCTAAGTAAATTACTCCTTTGTCATGACATTCAATGGATGTAGCTGTAGACATTTAAAATTTAGTAAATTAGTCAATATTAAATTTTGGTTTAAATCCTAGATCCCAGAAACCAAATTTTAAAGCCCTATACATATGGATTTAATAAGAAGCTAAATTGCTCGAACACGGGTGCAGGTGTCCGATACGAGTATGAATTTAGATGTCGGATCCTTCGTGATCCAAATCTTAAGATCCGGTGGTACGGATCCAGATGCATATACGGATGCAGGGATTCGCCTAAAACTAATTCCAATATCTGAAAATAAAGTTACAAAAATATATTTAAATTATAAGTCGTTATGTGTAAAACTTACAAGGTTTTTCGAGAATGAAAAATATTGATCAAGAAGAGAATCCGAGAAGGAGATAAAAGAAAAAGGACTGACATAGAAATTTCTATGTACAAGGTATTCCATTTTCTTCAATTTAGCCCGAGCTTTTATTTTGATTTGAGAAATCATGGTATTTGTCCAAATTTCTCCGTCAGTATCAAAGTATCCAAAAATTGGTTGCTCAAATTCGGTACGGATCCTACACCTACATCGTATCGTCACGACTGCGACACCAAAAGTGAAGAGTCTGAACAACTTAGATTAGAAGTTAAATTTTGTTAGGCTAGTCCCGTGCTTCAATTGACGAGCCCAGTTTCTTTGCTTTATTTGTTATATATACTCAGGTAGTGAATTTTGATTTTCTTGGTCATGGAATTTGTTGTTACATTACCATCTTGTGACAATCTTCCGTTAGAATCTCAGATAGTGAATTTTGTAGCTGTGCATGAACTGATTCAACACTTTGCAAGTGGGATTTTTCCGATGCAAAAAATTAGGTTCATGCGGAAGCTAGTAAAACAACACTTGAATGACGATAAATCAGACAACAAAAGAGAAATATATCAAAAGAAACATAAATAATTAACGTGGTTCGGTCAATTGACCTACGTCCACGGCGGAGGTGAACAATCCATTATATAAAAGAGAATACAAAATATCGAGAGAACGACCTCACGAAGAGGCAACCACAAGTGATACACTAACACTTGTCCCGTAAAGTTCCCACCTAAATACATTTCTCAAATCTTATATGACTACATTGTGGATGTTATTGAATGAGAAGGAAGGATCCTCAATTAATAAAAGCTCAGACATTTTCCTACTAGAAAAAGAACGAGCCAAATATATAAAATTTATAATTTCCTTTTATAAGAAACAAAACTCAATTATTATAAATTTGTTATCCTTACCTTCGAGAGATAGAAAAACTAAATATAATAAAAATACCGGGGCAACACCAAACATATCACCTTTCGAACTCCCAGTGAAGTATAGCATCTATGTTTTGTTAGTTGCCATGTGTGTATATATAGACGGTCAACACTTCCCAACCCCCAGGGAAGTATGAAGTTTTTGTTGCTGCAACAAATTGACTGTCATGCGCTTTTTAAATTCTTTTTATATTTGTTTTTGTTGTGCATTCTGAACTTCTGTTAGTCCTATATTCAAAAAGAATGACAGAGTTCAATATCTAGTTATTTGTCTTTAATCTGAAATTACCTCTTTAATCCTTCTAAAATAAAATTTACTGTAAGAATTTAGAGTTTATAGAAAGGGAAAATGCACAATTACCCCCTACCTATACCCAAAATTTCAACTACACATTTTTTCTTTGCGGGAATCTTATTATCCTCCTAAACTTAAAATGCACAATTACTCCCCTACCTATACCCGAAATTCCAAATACACATTTTTTCTTTACGGGAATCCTATTACCCCCCTAAACTTATTTTAAACGTAATTATTTGCACACTTAACGCTGACGTGGCACAGTGTGTGTATTTCATTCTCCCAAAGGAGAGTGAGAAGCAAGAAAAAACGATTTTCAGATTATTTTTTTATTCTTTTTTACCATTTTTTCTTACTTTTTTTTCCTTTTCCTTTTCCTTTTCCTTTTTCTTTTTCTTTTTCTTTTTTTCTTTTATTTTTTTTTATTTCTTCTCTAATTCCGGTGGATATTCATTCACCTACGACTTTGTCTAACCTTTTTCTTTCATTTTTTTCTTTTCACACACAAATTAAACTCTCAAAAAGATCTATTCATAAGCAAAGCAAAATATATTCAGATTTGGGGGGAAAAATTTATTATCGAAAAATCTTCCCACGCCGGAAAAAAATAATGTATTGAAATTTTAATTGAATTTTTTTTTTCTCAACTTATGTTCATTTTTATTTCTTTTGCTCTTCCTCCCACACATAAATTATACTTTCAAGAAAATAAATAAATAAATATATATATATATATATATATATATATATATATATATATATATATATAATAAAATAAAATACACTTAGATCGGGATAAAAATCTGTCGTTGGAAAAAAAAATTACCGAAAAAAATGGTGTTTGTAAAATTCCGACGACCACCACTTGATGCCGCCGGTGACCAAAACAAAAAGAAAGAGAATGAAATAACAAAAAAAAAATAAGAATAATAAGAAATAAGAAAAAAGGATAAGAAAAAGAAGAAAGAATAAAAAAATACTAAAAATACATGGTGGGGCGCGTGTAGCTCATCACTTGCCAAGAGTTTGGTTGTCAGCGTTAAGGGTGCAAATAATTGCATTTAAAATAAGTTTAGGGGGTAATAGGATTCCCGCAAAGAAAAAGTGTGTAGTTGGAATTTCAGGTATAGGTCAGGGAGGTAATAGGATTCCCGCAAAGAAAAAGTGTGTAGTTGGAATTTCGGGTATAGGTCAGGGGGGTAATTGTGCATTTACCCTTTATAGAAAATTACTATAAATCCCGTAGCTTATGATTCGTGCACTGACATTACCAATATAAGCGGATCCAAAATTTAAAAATGGAGGTGTCACATGTAAGTTATTTTTCATGCGTGTATGTGGTCCAATAGGTTAAGACCCATAATTAATATTTAATTAATTATCAAATTTCATTCGTCCGATTGGTGACTTGATGGACGTATCAGATTAAGTGAGAACTTCTATAAATTGGTCATCTCCCCACCCATTAGGGTTACCGTATTTTTACTTTCTTTCTTCAATCACTAAAGGCGGCGATAAGAAAAGTTAGGGTAAGGGGCGAGAAACCAATTTACCGATTAACGCTTCCACTTCAAAATAATGAATTCCGCTTTAGGTGTATTTTCTATAACGATTACATGTAAGATTATCATGTTCAAAATTCTGGTATAAATTAAAGTTTATACTTACATGTTGTATCAATGAGCCTGGATTGATTGAGCTAATAATCTTCATTAAAAAGAAAATATATTTTGTGAACATGTTGCTGTTATGAAATCAGGTTTCTTCGATAATTACGAACTAATGTTTAAAGCTTGCTAGATTCTGCTTTCGTTTCATTAATGTTTATGAACTGTAATTGTTTACCATTAATGCCGAAAGTCTATACAAACTTAAAGTTTAAATAAAAGTTTAAGAGTTTGTATCCTATTCAATCGCTTAAGTGAATTTGGACTAAGCCTTGATGACGTCCTTTAATGAATAAAGTTCAAAACCATCGTGATTTATTAATATTTATTGATTTATTGGTTTAAGCTTAATGTATGTGTTCTTTTTCCCAAAACTGGCTTGAAATATCCTTTAGTAGTGATTCAAATTTGATGTTAGAGATTGAGATTACCATGATGTGAAGAATATAATGAAATAGACATAATGTTAATAATGCCTAACGTCATCATTCGATTGAAGCCTGCTGTATTTTAGTTATTTATTTGATTTCGTTCTCTTTAGCTTGAAGGTAGTTATTAATTATGAAGACCGACTCTAGATCTGTCCAGTACAACAAAATTAATTTTCTTGGGCAATAAAGTAATTTGTATTGGGCTATTAATTGATAAAGCTATTAATTATTTATTGGCATAATACCTTAAACCATCCCTAAACTTGGTTCAGATTATAAATATCCTCCCCGAACTATGTCCCGTCTTAATTACCCCTCAATTTGGCTTTTTGAGAGTCATTACCCGCTTAGACGCTAATGTGGCAAAAAGTATGGGTTCACTCACTTGCCACGTGGATTTTTTTTTGTCTATGTGACATTTTTTTTTTAAAAGTAAAATATTTTTTTAACCTTTTTAAGAATATTACTTTTTAGATAATTTTTTTCAAATACAATTTATAATAAAACTTGGATAGAACTGCATTATTTAGGCTAAGTATTTTTATTTTGTCCAAAATAATAAAGTTTTAGTTAATCTTTTTTTAAATTTGATCTTAAAATAAAGATTTATACAATTGAAATAAATAGTCAAGGCATCTAAAAAGTTATAAAAAAAAATACATAATTTGAAATTAATTATTTTGGCAATAAATTTTTTGTATAGCTCTAATTATGGTGCTCTATTTTTTTATATTACAGATTTTACCTAAAAAGGAAAAAATACACCGCTAAAATAAATAGTCATTGCATCAAAAAAAAATAAAAAGAGTGTACAATTACAAGAGATTACAAGTACAATTATACACTCTTTTTATTTCTTCTTTTGATGCAATGACTATTTATTTCAACTACGTATTTTTTATAACTTTTTAGATGCCTTGACTATTTATTTCAATTGTATAAACCTTTATTTTCAGGTCAATTAAAAAAAAGATTAATTAAAATTTTATTAGTTTTGGCCAAATAAAAATATTTAGCTTAAATAATGTAGTTATATCCAAATTTTATTATAAATTTTATTCAAAAAAAATTATCTAAAAAATAATATTCTTAAAAAGGTAAAAAAAATATTTTATTTTGCAAAACAATTCCACATAGACAGAAAAATTCACGTGGCAGGCGAGTGCACCCACACGTTTTGCCACATAAGCGTCTAGAGGGGTTATGACCCTCAAAAGGCCAAGTTGAGGGGGGTAATTAAGACCGGGCATAGTTCAGAGAGGAGACTAATAATTTGAGCCAAGTTTAGAGGTGATTTAAGGTATTTACCCTTATTTATTTTATGCAAGTACTAATATTTATATAATTTGTTAGTCACCAAAGTGATCAAACTATAATGTTTTAAAATATTCACATGCATAAAAATTTCTTGATGTTTATTTTATGTGTGCACTTATGTTTATATAGTTTGTTAGTCACCAAAGTGGCCAAACTAGTTTGTTTATGAAAATATGCATACATAAAATAATAGTTTCTCCATAAAATCAATAAAATGCCTATAATTAAAAATTAGTGGATAAATTAATTTTCACTATTGCTAGAACTTAAGGATTTACCCACAGGTGCATCAATTATTCTATAAATAGTGAATATGATGAGGTAAATTAATATTCTTAGTCAAATATATATTGCATGTCCAAAGATGGCATATAAATTTGGTTAAAAATATTTAATTATCTATTAAAGACTAAATGGCATTTAAATTATGATAGTGTATCGTAGTATCTACCCAAAGGAGAATTGCGATATGTTTTAACTGTTTTGTTGAATCCAAATTGATTTGTGAGCACGTATTATCTATTTTGCAGCTATTCCTTTTCATTCGCTTGCTTCGTCTGTTACTGTGTTCAATGGATTGAACTTCTCTGAATGGCGTGAACAAGTCCAGTTTCACTTAGGTGTAATGGATCTTGACTTGGCTCTGCTGAATGATAAGCCCACTGCCATTACTGATTCGAGCAGTGCAGATGAGAAGTCTTTTTATAAAACATGGGAACGTTCTAACAGGCTAAGCCTTATGTTTATGCGAATGAATATTGCCAACAACATTAAGAATAATATTACACAAACAGAAAGTGTCGGGGAATGCCTGAAGTTTGTGGAAGAAAGTTTTCATTCTGCAGATAAGTCTCTCGCTCGTACACTAATGGCTAACTCACGACCATGAAGTTTGATGGATCGCGTAGTATGCAAAATCATATCATCAAGATGACTAACATTGCAGCAAGACTTCAGACCTTGGGGATGAAAGTGGATGATTCATTCTTGGTTCAGTTTATTCTGAACTCGTTGCCTCCTGAGTATGGACCTTTCCAAATTAACTATAACACTATTAAGGATAAGTGGAATGTCAGTGAATTGTCTAGTATGCTTACTCAGGAGGAGTCAAGACTTATGAAACAAGGGGGTCATTCAATTAACCTCATGGGTCAAGGAGCTGGTAAAGGACTTAAAGTGAAGGATAACAAGTTCAAGAAGAAGAAAGAACATGTTAAAGCTCAACAGGATGCTAAAAAAGAACATAAGGTAGATACATGTCGTTTCTGTAACAAGGAAGGACACTATCAGAAAGATTGTCTGAAATGTAAAGCTTGGTTCGAAAAGAAAGGTACAATTAGTGCTTTTGTATGTTTCGAATCAAATTTAGTAGAAGTTCCTAATAATACTTGGTGGCTTGATTCTGGTGCAACTGCTCATGTATCTACTACGTTGTAGGGATTCCTTACGATCCAAACTACAAATCCAAATAAGGATTTCTTATTCATGGGAAATCATATGAAGGCTCCAATTGAAGGCACAGGAACTTATCATCTGATCATGGATATTGGACGTCACCTTGATCTATTATAGACTCCTTTTGTACCTTCAGTTTCTAGGAATTTGATTTCTCTTTCAAGACTTGATGTTTCTGGATTTGATTTAAAGTTTGCAAATTGATGTTTCAATTTATATAAGAATGCTATTATTTATGGTTCTCGCTTTCTTAGTGATGGTTTATATAAATTGAAACTCGATATTGGTTTTTCTGAATCCCTTCTTACTATTCAACATAATGTTGGAATTAAACGTAGTTCACTAGATGAAAGTTCTGCTTACTTGTGGCATAGATGTTTAGGCCATATATCCATAGAAAGGTTAGAAAGATTAGTAAAGAATGAGATTCTTCTGAATCTAAATTTTACTGATCTTACTATATGTTTGGATTGCATTAAGGGAAAGCAAACCAAGCATATTAAGAAAGGTGCCATAAGAAGCACCCAACTTCTTGAAATTATACATACCGATATTTGTGGACCTTTTGATGTTCCATCTTTTAGTGGAGAGAAATATTTTATCACTTTTATCGATGATTTTTCACGTTATGGATATATCTATTTGCTGAAAGAAAAATCTCAAGCATCAGATGCTCTCAAGGTGTTTGTTAATGAGGTTAAAAGGCAATTAGATAAAAAGGTAAAAATCATTAGGTCAGATAAAGGTGGTGAATATTATGGAAAATATATTGAGTCAGGACAATGTCCAGGTTCATTTGCAAAGTTCCTCGAGGAACGTGGCATATGTGCATAGTATACTATATAGGAACACCTCAACAAAATGGTAATGCAGAAAGACGTAATCAAACACTTATGGACATGGTTAGGAGCATGATAAGTAATTCCTCATTACCCATATCACTGTGGATGTATGCTCTTAAAACCGCTGTATATTTATTAAATAGGGTTCCTAGTAAGACAGTTCCAAAGACCCCTTTTGAACTCTAGACAGGAAGGAAACCTAGTATAAGGCACCTACATATTTGGGGTTGCCCAGCGGAAGCTAGAGTTTATAATCCACAAGAAAAGAAATTAGATTCTCGAACAGCAAGTGGTTACTTTATTGGTTACCCAGAGAAATTTAAAGGGTATGTGTTTTACTGTCCAAACCATAGTTCGAGAATTGTTGAAACCGGTAATGCAAGATTCGTTGAGAATGGTGAAGTTAGTGGGTGTGTTGAAAAGCAAAGTGTGGAAATTAAAGATGTGAGGGTCAATATTCTATTACCCAAAAATGTGCCTACTTCCACACAAACACCAAATATTGTTCCAGTTATTGAAGAACACTTTGACAACACCGAGCAAAATTTGGATGAAACACTTCATGAAGAAACTAACTCACAAATATCTGGCACAAATGAACCACAAGAAATGCCATTAAGAAAATCTCAAAGAGTTAGAAAATCGGCTATTTCAGATGATTACGTGGTTTATTTGCAAGAGTCAGATTTTGACATTGGTTTTATTAAGGATCCGGTTTCATTTTTACAAGCTATAGATAGTAATGAGCCTGACAAATGGATTGATGCCATGAAGGAAGAGTTAATATCCATGGAATACAATAAATTAAAGTCTGGGATCTTGTTGAATTGCCAGAAAGTTCTAAAAGAATCGGGTGCCGATGGGTCTTTAAGACCAAACACGTCAAATGGCAATATTGAGAGATTTAAAGCCAGACTTGTTGCAAGGGTCATACTAAAAAATGAGGCATTGATTATAAAGGCCTTTTCACCGGTCTCAAAGAAAGACTCGTTAAGAATTATTATGGCTTTAGTGGCTCATTATGATTTAGAGTTACATCAAATGGATGTGAAAATTGTCTTTCTTAATGGAGATCTCGGGGAGGAAGTGTATATCGACCAACCAGAGGTTTTCGAAACTAAAGGAAAAGGTCAAATGGTGTGTAAACTGAAGAAGTCAATATATAGACTTAAACAAGCCTCATGACAATGATATATAAAGTTTAATGATACCATAACAATTTTTGAATTTGTGGAAAATACAGTTGATCGATGTATATACCAAAAGATCAGTGGGAGCAAGTTTATATTTTTAGTCCTATATGTTGATGATATTCTACTTGCTGCTAATGATTTAGGCATATTGTGTGAGACTAAAACTTTTCTCTCTAAGAATTTTGAAATGAAAGATATAGGTGAGGCATCCTATGTGATATGAATAGAAATATTCCGTGATAGATCACAAGGATTATTGGGATTGTCTCAGAAAGGCTATATCGAAAGAGTTCTAGAGAGATCTAACATGAACAATTGTTCAGCAGGAATTGTTCCGATTCAAAAAGGGGACAAATTTAGTCTCATGCAATGTCCTAAGAATGATGTAGAGCGAAAAGAAATGGAATCAATTCCTTACTCTTCTATTGTTGATAGTCTGATGTATGCTTAGACTTGCACAAGACTGGATATTAGTTTTGCGGTCGGAATGATGGGAAGATATCAAAGTAACCCAGGAATTGATCATTGGAAAGCTGCAAAGGAAGTTTTGAGATACATGAAAGGAACGAAGGATTGCATTCTCATATATAGGAGATCCAGGCATTTGGAAGTTGTTGGATACTCGGATTCAGATTTCGCTAGATGTATTGACACTAGAAAATCCACATTTGGTTATTTGTTCCAATTAGCTGAAGGAGCAATATCGTGGAAGAGTGCCAAACAATCTGATATTGCTATATCCACGATGGAAGCAGAATTTGTGGCATATTATTTTGAAGCCACAATCCATGCATTATGGCTGCGAAACTTTATTTCAGGGCTTGGGGTTGTCAACACCATTACCAAGCCATTGAAAATTTATTGTGATAATTCTGCAGCAGTTTCCCAGAATGATAAGTACTCCAAAGGTGCCAAACATATGGAATTAAAGTACTTTACCGTCAAGGAGGAAGTTCAGAAACAAAGAGTGTCACTTGAGCATATTAGAACTGATCTCATGATTGCATATCCGTTAATGAAAGGTTTATAGCCGAAGATATTTAAAGAACATGTACATAGAATGGGTCTTGGCTGTATTTATGACTGATGTATTTATGATATTTTGACACTCTGAGCTCATTTATATGTTTCTGATATACATTAATGATTCCCTATTTCTCATAATGGTGTACACATTATTGTTTTGAGATATTACAGGATAAGTCTCAATGAGACATTATTGTGGACCATAATATTTTATAGCTTATGGACATGATATGATGAGTTGCTAATGTTGTAGTATATAGAAGGGAGTATGTAGACAAATTATATATAACCGCCATAACTCACATTTAGTAGTTTATCATATTATGGTATTTATGATGGACATTATAGAAGAGATTTGTTTATGTGCAACTAATGTTCTTATATTAAATAATAATATTATGTGATTATTGGGCCAAATGGGAGAATGTAAGTTATTTTTCCTACGTGTATGTGGCCCAATAGGTTAAGGCACATAACTAATATTTAATTAATTATCAAATCTCATCCGTCCGATTGGCTAATTGATGGACGTACCCGATTAAGTGAGAACTCTATAAATTGGTCCTCTCCCCATCCATTAGGATTACCGTATTTTTACTTTCTTTCTTCCATCACTAAAGGCGGCGGTAACGAAAGCTAGGGTAAGGGCGAGAAACCAATTTACCGATTAATGCTTCCGCTTCAAGATAATAGATTTCGCTTTAGGTATGTTTTCTATGACGATTACATGTAAGATTATCATGTTCAAGATCCTGGTATGAATTAAAGTTTATGCTTACATCACATAGCTGCAATTGCTCTCAACGAAGACTGGTGTATTGCCCTCCACCGGTCAACTCCCAAGTGAAACCACTGTAAGAAAAATAGTAGATAATATTGATCAAGAACAACAAGGGAATTCCGTGCGCACAGAGTGCTCATCCGAAGGGCAGAGACTGTAGTGGCTACCGGTTTTTCGGGGGTTCCAAAAAATAAAAACAAGAAGAAAACAAGAACAACTTATCGAAAAAATTATTTGCTCAAATGGTAATATATTTAGATCTCATGCGATTGTGGACCAAGAAGGAGAATTAAACTGTTTTGCCTTCGGGACCAATTTCTCATGTGCGCGAGATCATTCCATTTTACTAGCTCAACAAAGAGCAATTCAATATAAAGAGAAGAAAGACGAGAGACACTTAGTCTTTCACAAAAGACAAAGAAGTAACGAAGGAAAAGGAACCACAAAGAAATCTTTGACTTTGCATTACCAAGTAAAACAATACCAACAACCACCATATTCGCCCAATTACGGATTTCATAAATGAGCACCAAAGGTTGTGGTGGGATGTATATGATCTCTTCATCCTTAACCAGGAGTTCGGGTCCTCGAAAATCGAAGAGAATTAGTTGGGCCCTAAGACCGGGTATCGGACACCAGATGGGAAACCAAAAATAAATAACTTCATACATGTATCTGAACTAGTTCATTATACACAATTTTGACTATTCCTCAAGGATGAGTTTTTGTTACTTCTGCAAAATATTCCCATCACATTCTACTATACTGAACTGTGTAATATCGTGATTTTCTGAAGCAGCAAGCTTTAATTTAGCTCTACTTGCAAAAAGTTGTGAAATCTATTAGGCCATGTTTGGTTCTAGTTAAGTAGATTGATTCCTATTACTCCTCTGCTTCATGAAACATTAAAAAACATTATTAATTTTTGGCACTCAAAAATGATCTTTTCATTATGATTTTCAAAATATGTTAAAGCCTGTTTAGCATTAAAATTTTGTGATTACTACATAGATATGAATGTGAAGACAGAAACAAGACAAGTTGGGTTACGAATGAAATTAACTCTTAACTAAGCCACATCTAAAATGTAGCACATTGATAATCACAAAGGTTTTCTAGCAATCATGTGTCTCTCTGCAAAAACACCATATTTTTATTTCCCCCAACTTTATCAGCTAGTAATTCAATCTCAGAAGGTGGGACCTGCCGCCTGTATTTCCTCAGTCAGATTGTTATCAGCTCCAATCTTGTAGTTTGCGAACACCTCAAAGTTTTTCCTAAACAGACCTCCCAGCTTAATGAGAGTTTCCTTGTACGCATTCTTGTCCGACCACTGGAACAAAGATAAAATATTTCAAGAACCTCGTATGTTAAAATGTACTGATCATCTTTTACACTGTCAGCGTATATAAATTGAATCATTTGAGTGAAACGGAGTTATATTGGTAACTTACTGTGTTCGCTGGATCCAGAATCTTTGAAGGAACTCCCTCAAGTTCAGTTGGGATTTCAAGCCCAAACACCTCAGTTTTCGTGTAACTTGCTTTCAAAAGTTCTCCTGAGTGGATAGCATCAATGATCTTTCTTGTGTATGCTAACTTAATACGACTACCTGATCCATAGCTGCTTGTCATATAGAAAGTTCATTAGCTAAGTCTAGTTATATATAATACATGTTTGTGGTTAGAGTGCTTATAATTAAGTTATACCTTCCACCTGACCATCCAGTGTTCACAAGCCATCCCGTAGCTCCATGTTTCTGCATTTTCTCAGCTAGCATTGCTGCGTATTTTGTCGGATGAAGCATTATAAATGCTGCACCAAAACATGCTGAAAATGTTGCTGTAGGCTCCTTAATTCCATCCTCGGTTCCTGCCACCTGTTTGAATTGTTAAAGATATCTTGACCTCTTGTATATAAATTCTTTACATTGTCAGTCTATATTAATTAGTTCTTTTGTGTATACCAAAGCTGTGTAGCCACTAATAAAGTGGTACATTGTCTGTGCCAAGTTCAACTTGCTGACTGGAGGGAGCACACCAAACGCGTCACAGGCGAGGAGAATGACATTTTTAGGATGAGGACCAACACATGGTATTTTAGCATTGGGGATGTATTCAATTGGATATGCTGCCCTTGTGTTCTCTGCAACCAAAGCAATCGATTAATAAAGCCATAAATCAACATAAACTGATTAAAGACTTCTGATATGCCAGGGCTAGGATTCTAATCAATGACATTCATTGAGACATTACCTGTTACTGATTTATCCGCATAGTCCACTTGTCGAGTACGTTCTTCAAAAACCACATTTTCCAACACTGAACAGGACAAGAAAACATATCACCACTTGCTGATACTGGAAATTCTTTGAGTAAATAATGTTTAGATGATCAGGTAATCAGAATATACCGGTCCCAAACTTGATGGCGTTCCAAATATCAGGCTCCTTCTCCCTTGACAAGTCAATGCATTTTGCATAACAACCGCCCTCAATGTTTGAAACACCATGATCACTCCAACAATGTTCATCATCTCCGATTAGGTACCTATTATGGTCTGTAGACAATGTAGTCTTCCCAGTTCCTAAAATAAACATGTCCAGAAAAAGAAACATTATTAACAAAGTTAGAAAACCAGATAAAATTTGCCATTCCTCAAAATAGATGACCAATCCCTTCAATGTCTTTTACGCCATCAAGTTAAAATGACTAGTAACAACAGGATAACTATCTATAGTAATTCTAATTTGAAAACCTACAATATGCCGGTTAAAATACACTGATGATGTGTGTCAGTGTATATAAGTTAAATTTGTACCTGATAATCCAAAGAAGAGGGCAACATCTCCTTCTTTTCCCATATTGCAGCCAGAATGCAGAGAGAGAATCTGGCGCTTAGGCATTAAATAGTGCATTAGACTGAAGAGACCTTTCTTCATTTCGCCAGCATACTGTGTGCCAAGGATCACCATTTCTCTCCTAGCAAGATTAATGTCTATGCTAGTGGAAGAAGTCATATAGTGAGTGTAACGGTTACATGGGAATTTCCCAGCATTGTATATTGTGAAGTCCGGAGTACCAAAATTCTCTAGCTCTTCAGGAGTGGGTCGGATACACCTGTCACCCACGCAATTATTTTTACATAATACTGTAAGTGTATATAAGTTAAATCCAATCTAAATGTACCTAATTAACATGTAGTTAACAAAGTAAAGGATACTTAGCTCATAACCTGTAATACAAAGGAAGGCAGAAACAGAAAGTTAAATAGTAATCATGATCAAGTGCTTACATGTTGTGCATGAACAAGGAGTGATAAGCTCTGGCAGATACAATTCTAACTTTGATACGATTGTTTGGATCCCAGTTGAGAAACTGATCATTCACGAAAACCTGAAATATAGATAAAATATCTTTAACATACTGACTGTCTAGTATTTTATTTTTTTTAATAAAAAAGATGTGGAGTCTGTCCGACAGCTATGAAACCATCCCAGGCTCTGCAAACAGAGCTGAGAACGATCCTCTACTGCTACAAGGCCAGAAGTAACGGTGGTAGACTGTTAATCACGCTCTAGTCTCATAGCCATGCCTCATCAACCAGACTTGGTTTTCTGTCTCCTTAGAACTCAAGGATACAGTGGTACGAGCCTATAGAACAGATCCTGTTCAAGTAAGGTCATACTGACTGTCTAGTTAAGTTGCAAAGCTTAGCCCGAACTGTGCTGATATTTGCAACAAATTATATACACGTATGTGTGTTATATACTATAATCTTGATATTAATATGATTTGGATTGTGACATCTTAAGAGGTCTTTTATGCGTTAAACATTGATGATAAAAGTAGACCTGAGGAAATTAAAGCAAAATCTAGTATGCAATAATGTAAATACCTTCTCCAAAGAGCATAGATAATCAACGGCTCTTTCTCTGTTGATTAAGAAAGTCTGTTCGTCCATTTCAATGTTAGGTGAGCCCCTTTTGAAAATCATAATACAAAGACGACGTTAGAAAATTCTCAATACCAATTAAACATATATTTGATGGAACTAAACAATCTTTGTCTGAAAAAAGGTAAGTCATCAGGCAGAAGCAATTGAACTTTACACTATGATGGTTAGGATCCCTCTGAATGAATAACTTTTTTGTTTGTTTGTAGGGAGTGCATTACTCCTTAGTGGGTCGAGCCAGCTCGAATCCAAATTAGTCGGGCTAGTGAGTTTTGAATGCATAATGGTTATCCAAAAACAAAGAAACAGATGAACTTACTTTCCCCACCAAAGTTCATTTGCAGTGGTCTCATCCTTAACGACGCGCTTGTCTCTTGGTGATCGGCCAGTTTTGGCTCCAGAAAGTGTGGCCAAAGCACCACTTGATGTGATGAATGAGCCCTTTTCATTCTGGATTGCTTGCTCATACAGCTCTACAATAGGCAGATACAAATGTGATTTGTGTATTCTAACTTTAATCAGTTATCAAAATGACAAATGTAGGAATAGGAAATTAATTACCAGCAGGGGAAAGATTATAGAGGATGTGAGTGAACTTGAGAGCACTATCAGTAATGTTAGGTGCTGCAGTGTGTTTAGGCTGAGAGGCCTGCACCAACTTAGGCGTCTCCACCCTAGGGTCTCCTTTCACAACCTTTGGTCCCGTCTCTCTTGTCAATGATGCCAATGATGCACTGTTTTTACGCGCATGCAACAAAACAAACTACAACATTTAGCAATATAAATTACAACAAGATTTGAGTTTTAAGTTTTTTGCATTTGCATTAATGCACGAGCCATGAAAGCAGCAGCTACTAATGCTTGCATTAGGTAGACTGTCTACATTTCCAGGATCCTAAATAAACACGGAATGCTTTGTGCACCTGACTGCCCCAATATAAAATGTTTTTACAATAGAATCCATTAGTTACCTGATGGATTGGAGTTGTTGTTTCTGTCGCTCAACTTCAGTAGTGGGGATGCCAAAGGCACTCTGAATACCCTTGATAGGGGTATTGGGTCCAGATTTCTTCTTCTGTAGGGAATGCAACTCGTCCTCTGTCTGAGCTTTCACTGGAACTGCGCTATCATCGTGGCATATGATCGTATCTTCTTTCATCTTCTGTGTCTCGATCTTCGCCAGCCCATTGCCATTAATGGATGCCATTCTTACTTACCTGCACATCAACTACAGTTAAAAGAATATAATAGTATCATTATTTCATCAATCAACTTATTTTTTTCACGTTTTTTGCTTTAGAAAAGTGGGCACTGTTTAGTCATATGCATGTCATTTGCATGCATACGGAAGGAATTCAATGGTTGTATATACTGTACAAACATGGGAAGAAAACTAACCAAGGATCAGAGAAGAAGATCGGGAGATATTGTGATGTCGATGTCTAAATGCAGTGAGAAGTTCCAATAAGGAAATGAAGAAATGAAAACGTGTGATATTTGAGCTGCTAATCTCTGTAATTTATCCTAAGACATCGTAGGCCTAAACCTTGGTCTAATAGTCATTGTTAATTAGCGCCTAAAAAAAAGGGAATACTTGTCAACATAAGATTTCTGAAACCAAAATAATAGTAAAACGGATGGTTAAGAATAAAGCACATGCATTTATTTTAGATTTTATGGTAAAAGTTGAACTAGGGATATAGGAGACGAAGCACTCGCTAACTGAATATATACTTTTATTATCCACGCACCCATCGTTTTAAAATTTGTTCATAAATAGAACAACTTACTTCACACAATTGAAATTAGAAAGTAAATAGAAATGTGACATTCATTTTAAGTCATTTAGAGGTATTGAATATTTATAACAGAACGTAGTATTACATGTCGGTATTTGGAAAGAGTTCATTGCTTTAAGAGGCTATTTTGGTACTTGCTTAGGGCTGGTCCCGTGACGGGCTACTTGCAAAACGCTATGAGATTCACATTTGGAGCTTAGGATTGTGAGGCTTGCGTTCCAAGCGCCTGACAGTGCTCCCTAATGATGCCTAACATTCAATGTGCGGGAATCATCTAACATGAGTTCTTACACATATCATCTGTTGAACAGAAATGACAGATCTATTCACTCTATCAATAACCGAGCCGGATCTGATGTATCATAAGGGATTTGCCTTTTCTATTGATTCCTGTGGATTGGATCAAAAACAATTCTTGAATGAGGCCAGGGATGAATCGAAAAAGAAATCTTTATTGGTTCTACCTCCTATTTTTTATGAAGAGAATGAATCTTTTTC
>MU760198.1:110033-122384 GCA_026770625.1 Nicotiana glauca
GGATTGGATCAAAAACAATTCTTGAATGAGGCCAGGGATGAATCGAAAAAGAAATCTTTATTGATTCTACCTCCTATTTTTTATAAAGAGAATGAATCTTTTTCTCGAAGGATCAGAAAAAAATGGGTCCGGATCTCCTGCGGGAATGATTTGGAAGATCCCTAATTGACACTAGTGACCGTCAAAATTCTTTATAAATGAATAATAAAAGTTATATTTTCATTTATAAATATATGAAGATTGAGTAACACAAATAATAATGTATCATATTGCAAATTCAATAATTGAGAATATCACAGGGTTGAATATCCATTGAACATTTCTTTTGGAAATAGTTAGACAGCCAACTTTTATTTTTTAACTTGTTATTGGTCTCGATGTCTTAGTTCTATGTTACTCAAATTTATCAAGACTATCTTACTATTGAAAGTAATTTGATTATTTTTCTTCCATGAGGGATTAATGTTTCAAATATATAACTGATAATATTTATTAATCATTTAATCTATCCGCTTATGCGGAAACAATCCCCTTCCTCTCCGCATCTGCGGAGCCTCGCTCGCACCTGCGGGCTCGTAGATGCGGTTAACCCCTTGCACCTGCACCTGCACCTTACCCAGGCCAGCCCACCCCAGCTCCGATCCTGCGACAAGACTTCCACAGGTGCGATTACACCAGCTGAGTCCAAACTTCAGCAGTTCCTCAAATAAAACTCCAAGTCCGTTAACCGCCCAAAATCGGAAAGGGTATAAGAGAGTTTTTTTCAACTAAAAGTGACAATCGAAACAGGATTATTTATTTAAAATTTAGAGTCGCCACTTGGGATAACTTATGGTGTCCCAAGTCACCGGTTTTAAATCTCGAATCGAGAAAAAGATTGACTCTGTTTTATTGTCCGCAAACACAGAAATCCGAGTAAGGAATTCTGTTAACCCGGGAGAAAGTATTAGGCATTCCCGAGTTCCGTGGTTCTAGCACGGACGCTCAACTGTTATAATTGGCCTATTATTTGATTTTAATACATGTTTTAGCCTATGGTTCAATTTTAACTTTATTACCGCTTTTAATTATTTTTTAAGGAAAAACTGCAACATCATTTAAAATATGTCTTAAACGACGTCACATAAATGCACCCACGACACTCGACATATTTTATCTAACATTATTGAGATTTGGATTTGGGTCACATAAATGCGCTCCCGAGTTTAGGAAGGTAAATTATTAAAATAATGCACCTAAAGCAACTACGCATTTGCAACTTTGCGAGAGCCATGAAAAATTCGCTAAATGGCACGCCTCAATTTCTAAGGATAACAGTAATTATAGCGAGGGCCACTAGTTATCTAACTTTATTTGGTGGCACACCTCAAATTAACTACAAGGATCTACCAATTAAATAAGGCTAAAGGAATCATAGCTACTTTTAAACCACAGCTGAATTCAAATTGTGAATCTAAAGGGCTAAGACTAAGTGAAGTCTACTCCATTTTTCGTTTCAGAACCGGGGCTTGACCTGCCATGAGGCCCAATGGTCCAAAAAATACCAGGTTGCAAGATTATAAGCTCCACGACAAATTCCATTCGAGCCCAAGCATAGAGACCAATTTTTATGAAGCACGCACAAGCCGAATACCCGGGGATTCGCGTATCGAACCCGTACAATAGCAGAAAGTAATCAGATTTTAAAAATATGGTAACAAAGGGACTTAAACATCAACAGATCTGCAAACATGACATTGAGCAGCCACAAGATTAAACTAACAATTACTAGACATTGAAATACTGATTAGAATTAAAATGAAAACTATTCCAAACCATTTTTAAGTTCAAACACATTCACAAGATAATCATTGAAACACTAACTAGATAATCATTATTCATTTGCAAATACTCACACCTAAGTCAATTGACTAAGTGTCCCAATTTTCACACCATTGCTAAATTTAAACCATTCACATGCTCTTCGACAGAATATCAAACAACATCAATTTTGCCCTTAGCATCTTTAAAAGCAATTCAAACATGATTATCAGTGCACTATCACTTATTTCATCTAAAAGTCAAAGCAAGTTTAAGACATACTAACTTGATTGAGTCCTCCAGAAAGACATTTCAACAGTCCCAAATCAAATACAACTATATGAATTCAATTACTCAAAGAGAAACTAGCTAGAATACATAACGATTCATGTGGTCAAAGGCACAAACATCATGAAGAAACATAAATGAAACACACAAATTTACTGCCATGCTTTCAACCTCCTTTCCATCCTCAAAATGAAACTTACATCAGGTAGAATTTAGAAAATGTACCTGGAATTCAAAAAGAGAAGCAAAATCGAAGAATGAGTGATTAGCAAGAAGCAGAAGCAGCAGTTAGTTCTAACTTCAACCAATGAAACAGTAGATTCACAACAGCTCCAAAGAAGACTTAAAATCGCAGAAAACTCAGAACATTTTTATTCAAATGCCAGAATTTGGGGTTTTCAAAGGTTTTAGCTAAGGGAAAAGATCAGGATTCCAGCAAAAACCAAGCCAATTTACGAGCAATTCTCAGCAAAATATGCAGGGAATGCAGTGTTGCTTTTTTACAGTCAGTCGTCTCAAGTTTTTTCAGAATTTTCCTCTTCATTTCTTTCTTGAATATCAAGTTAAGGTGCCTTTATAGGCAAGGTATTTAGGGCAACTTAAATGTACCGGTTTTGCACTTTGTACCTTTTTATGTTTTCATTTTAGTATAGATGCCCTTAGTTTAATTTTTAGAACTTCAAAATAGTCCCCCTCCCCAGCTTCCTAGAAGCCTCCTAGGTTAGTTACTGAGATTCCCTTACCCAATTTTCCCAAATTACCCTGAAGCCTAACGGGTCATGGGTCAACTTTGACCCAATGGTTCGGAACCAAATGAATGATCCAGACGAACCCAAGGCCCAAACCAAAAAGGGGTCAGAAATCCAATTCACCAATTTAATGACAAGTAGAAAAGAGAAACATTTGAGTGATCTCAAAACTCAGAATCTAAGCTAACAAGTGATGATTTTTTTCCTTAAGGTAAAATACTAAATTTAAATTGAAACTAAATTACCAATTTATCAACAATCTAACCTAAGAAAATTATCAGAAAATTGTCATAGCCTAAAATAAAATCAAGAAAAACAGAGAATATCGATTAAGACTTTGAAAAGAAAACTGAAGATATGAAACGGAAATAAATACACACACAAAAAAAAAACTATCCTAAGGGGGAAACTAAATTTTAAATTGATTTCAGTTAGGGCATGCTCAAATAGACGGAGAAAGAAGAAAAAGAAGAGGCAAGGCAGAAAGACGAACAAAAGGGCGAAGAAAGAAAAAGAAACTTACCAATTTAGACTCGAAATCATCGAATACATTCTGATTTAACCCAAAATGATGTAAATTGCCTATTCATTGTCAAGAACACGCGAATAACACCATTAAGGGATAAATCATACCCTGAACACTCAGAGGAACAGGAGGGATAATCTTGTATGGATGAATTTGACTTTTACCTCTAGGGCTCGAACCCTATATTGAAGATTCGAGAGGTTTTAGCCATATTCGAGGGGAATGAAGTGAGGATTTGGAAAGAGGGGAGTGAGAGGGATTTGGGGTGTTAGCTTGGGGTGGTGCAAGGCGGCGCTGCCACCGGAGATGATGGAGGGAATTTGGGGCGGCTGATGGTCTCTAGGGTTTTGAGATGAGGGAGATGAGAGACGAGATGGGGGGGATGTTCTAAGGTGGGTTCCATTTTGGACATACAAATACCCTGGGGAGATTAGTTCCGGACCGTCCGATCAAGTAAGATCGACGATCTTGATTAAAAGCTAGCTAAAACGAGGTCGCTTAGGTTGCTGGGGGGGGACCAGTTTTGGAGCGGGTTTAGAGGTGGATCTGGGTCAGTTGAACGGGTTTTTGGGTGTTTAAAATAATTGGTCCTGGGGGTATCAAGGATTTGGCCCAACCGATTTCCTTCTCTTTATTTTCCTTTTCCTTTTTATTTCTTTTTTCTAATTTCTTTTAAATTAAAATTAAAAATAAATCTAAATCAATTCCTAATCAAATTATCCTATCAAATTAAATTAATTAACTTTAACTAATAACTACTACAATTAATTAAAAACCACATTGAAGGGAAAACTACCAAAATTCAAAATTAAAAGCAAAATAAACTTTTTTTGTGATTTTTTCATTTTTGTAAAGCAACTAAATTACTAATTAATTTTTTAAAAATGCAAAGTTAAATCCTAAATTCAAATGTAATATATTTTTATATTTTTTTCATAATTTAAATAAAATTAACATGCGCAGGCAAATGCAAACAATTAACAAAAATGCTACAAAAATCTACGAAATTGCAAATAATGGGAAAATTTTATTTTTCTTGAATTTATGGGAGTAGTTCATATAAGGCAAAACTCACATGCTTACAGTCGTTTTGAGCTTTTGCACTTTGCTCACCAGTTTTAGGGCATGACTTGCCCCGTGTGATTTATTATGACTTATGTAAATCGTTGGTTTTGATTTTCAGGGTAATCGAAATTTGAAAGAATAGTTCTCAGTCTGAAGCTTGAAATTTGAAAGGTTTGACCAAGTTTTGACTTTTTTGTATATGATCTCAGATTGGAATTTTTATGATTTCGTTAGCTCTGTTAGGTGATTTTGGACTTAGAAGCGTGATTGGAATGCATTTTGGAGGTCCATGGAAGGTTTAGGCTTGAATTGGCGAAATTGAGATTTTGGCGTTTTCTGGTTGATATGTGAAATTTTGATATAAGGGTCGGAATGGAATTCCAAAAGTTGCAGTAGCTCCATTTTGTTATTTGTCACGTGTGTGAAAAATTTTATGTCATTCGGTCGTGGTTTGGTTGATTTTTTTTTTATCAAAATCGTAATTTGGAAGTTTTTAAAATTCTTAAGCTTGAATCCAATGTGATTTTGGTGTTTTATGTTGTTTTGAGCGTTCCGAAGTAAGTTTGAATAAGGTTATGTGATGTGTTGGCATGTTTAGTTGAGGTCCCAAGGGCCTCGGGTGAGTTTTGGATGGTTAAACAGATCAATTTTGGACTTTGGACTTGGTAGTTTTTGCTGGTTTTATGTTGCAGACAATTTGTTCTTCGCATTCGCGGTCAGGGACTCGCGTTTAGGAAGGGTGTTGTTGTGTGATGATATTTTTGTTTTACGCATTCGAGAGGTTGAGAACACGAACGCGAAGGTGGAGGATTCATGTGCGTCGCGAATGCAAGACTAGGGTCACGTTCGCGTAGAGGAGTAAGGTCGTTGGGCACCCCAGGCCCATGTGAAATACGTGCGCGAGAGTTGCATCGCCGCGAAAGCCTGGTATGGCGAAGCATCGTGTTCGCATGGAATTGTCCGCGTTTGCGAAGGGAAAAGTGGAGAGGCTAATAAATTTGGTCTACGCGAACATGAGAGGTCGGTCGCATTCGCGAAGAAGGTAATTTTACCTGGGGCAGAATGTTTAAAAAGTGAGTTCACGATTTTTGGTCTATTTTCTCCATTGTTGAGCAATTTTTGGAGCTTTTGAGAAAGATTGAAGAGGGAATTGAAGAGAAACACTTGGAGGTAAAATTTTTGAAATCTATACCCGATCCTATGTTGATTCTTACTTGTTTAATCATGAAATATCTGGAAATTAAAGCCTAAAAATTTGGGGAATTAGGACTTGAATTTGGAGAGTGTAAATTGGGAATTTAAGGGGGCAATTGAGGTCCGATTTTGATGTTCTTGGTATGTATAGACTCGTGAGAGGATGAGGATTCCATTGATATTAATTTTGTCGGATTCTAAGACGTGGTCCCGGGGGACGGGTTTGAGCAATTTCAGGATTTTTTATATAAATTGGATCTTTTCGAGTGGGCTTCATTCCCTTGGCATATTTTAATGGTTATGCAATAATTGTGGCTAGATTTGGAGCATCTGGAGGTCAATTTGTGTGGGCAAAGGCATCGCGGGCTAAAATTTGGACCGGATCGAGGTGAGTAATGATTGTAAATGTTGTCCTGAGGGTATGAAACCCCGGATTGCACATCGTTGTGCTATATTGAGGTGATGCACACGCTAGATGACGAGCGTGGGGTCGTGCACTGTTGGGAATTGTGACTCAGTCCATACCGAATGATCGTTTTACTGTGTATTTGATTGAAAACTATTTGTTATCATTATATTTTGGGTTGAATGCCATATTTGGGGCCTTGTGCTAATTATTTGAACCCTTCGAGGATTTTTATTGATATTTCCTCACTATTTTGACTTTAAACTTGTACTCAGTCATGCTGTATTCTACTGTTTTCAAAACTCAGCCATGCTTACTCTGCTTTTAACACTTGAAATGATATTCTAAATAAAATTTTTGGCTGAGCATCATATTTTACTATTGCCCAAGTGGCTTATGTGATTTTTGACTGAGTAAGGCCGAGGGCCTGTGTTGTGAGGATATTTTGGGTTGGCATGCACGCTACAACGGTGATGCATTGATTTTAATTATGATGCCGAGGGCCTGAGATATGTACTCCATGAGGTGACTTGTTGATATGAGGCCGAGAGCCTAGAGATGATGCCAGGAGATGGCTTGATATTGCGCTTTGGCCGTAAGGGGCCCCTCCAGGAGTCTTCACACCCCCAGTGAGCGCGGGTATCCATTGTGATATGAGATATAGACCGAGGGGCAGGTATTGTTCCATGTTGTTGCCCGAGGGGCTATTTCTGTTGGAACTTGTGCCCGAGGGGCAGATTTTCTATGCTTATCTGTTCTAGTTGCTTGCATTTAATTGTTTATCTGTTAAAAAGGTATTTTTCAAGAAGTTTAAACTGAGCTAAGATGCTTTAAGAGATTTCACAGCTTCACTACTTTTTCCTACTGGTTTTGTACTGGTTCAATACAGCATGTTGATGTACTTTTCCTTTTTTCTTATCGCTCAGTCTTTATTTATGATTATTACTCACTGAGTTGGAGTACTCACTTTACTCCCTACACCTTGTGTGTAGATTGAGGTATTTCTGCACCCGGTAGCGAGTATTGGTTGAGCAGCGGCAGAGTCATTGGAGTTGAGCGAGGTAGCTGCCCAAAGTCCGCAGCACTGGTTTTCTCCCTCTTGATGTCATTAGTCTGTACTTACTATATTTAAAGAATCATGTTGTATTTTAGAGCCTAGTAGATGCTCGTGACTTGTGATGCCCTGATGTTGGGTTGTATCTATTTCTGCACTGTTCATTTAAAATTACCTTATGCAATATGCGATTAATTAAAAAGGCTTAAAATGACTTATTAAAAATTGTTGAAACAAATCTGGGGACGGTGTCAGTTGGCCTTGTCTTCTTGAGAGGCGCCATCACAATCGGGTCTGGTTTGGGGTCGTGACAAGTTGGTATCAGAGCCTAGGTTACATAGGTCTCACGAGTCATGAGCAGGTTTAATAGAGTCTCGCGGATCGATACGAAGACGTCTGTACTTATCCTCGGGAGGCTGAAGAAACTTTAGGAAAAACTTCACATTCTTGAATTCTTATCGTGCGTCCTTGATTCAGCTTGAAAAGTAACTCTTTAAATTCCTTCTATGTGTTCGTATGCGCGTATGAGCGCTTAGTATCCGATGTTCATCAATGGCTTGTGATTTCCTGATCAAGGGGCGAGATGTGATCTCTGTGTGTTAATGTTGGGCCAGTCTAGAAGACTTGAGGCCAGATTTTTTCCTATAGCTCAAACCCTGGCTATGGATTTCGTGAGTGCGTGCTTCTGGATCTATAGGTTCTGTTATGTCCCTATTAAGGGGAGTAATGACTGGATGGCTATGCGATGAGTATGTTATGACTGCGAGATGTTTTTATATGATTTGTAAGTGACAAGAAGGGTCTTCTAGAGGATAGAAGAACTATTACGTGCTTGATTTCCATCCTGATTTGAGGTATAGCCCCGAGTTATGGGGGTGTGAAGAATCTTTTCGTGTGTCCTAGTTGCAGTATGAGCTCAGACTCTGTAAGATTAAGTGACTATGTAATGTCTATAACGGTAGAAGGGTATAAAGAGATGCCAGTTTGAGGCGAAGTAGGTGGCTTATCCCTTACGGGGTGTTCTGAAGTTATGCGATCCTTATGATGTCTCTTAGAAGATCTCATTTACAAGTGAAATATATGTGTTGAAATTTAAATTTGGGTCGCTTAAGAGAGTGGGTTTAACTGTTATGAGAGTGAATGCGAGATTTGCAAAAGATTAAAGTACCAGATGTTCTATGTTTCACGAGTTTATGAAGGATTGAGTTTAATCTCACTATGGTATTATGGCAGCAGTAGAGTATATGTGTTATGAGTTATTGAGTGTGTTTTGATCTATGGCTTCAAGCCAAGTGGGGAATTCTGCTATTGATTAGTTGATTGCATGGTTATGTGCTATGTTGGTTCCAGTTGAGGCGTACGTGTGAATCAGTTATGGCCTACGGAGATTGAGATCGAGGATGGCTCGAGTAAAGGAAAATTCTTAACAAAGGTTATAGTATGTGTCACGACCCTAGTACACCGATCGTGAACATGTCGTGATGGCACCTAGTCCCCACGACCAGGTAAGCCAAGTATTGCAGAAGGGATGTAATATTTGCGGAAAAACCAATTAAAACTGAACATGTGAAAAATAATAACTGAGTATAAGGCCGTCCGGCCTGTACAACTCAAAAAATAATATGCGGAAGTCTACAACCAAATCCCAAAAC
Source organism: Nicotiana glauca (assembly GCA_026770625.1). Lineage (NCBI taxonomy): Eukaryota > Viridiplantae > Streptophyta > Magnoliopsida > Solanales > Solanaceae > Nicotiana > Nicotiana glauca. The sequence goes on from MU760198.1 coordinate 118,768, forward strand.
CCGGAAACTCACGGGAAACACAGGCTAATGGAATTCCAATAAGTACTCTAATCTCCAGAATAACTACATCAAAAGTATGATAGGATAAAAACTCTACAACTAGAATAAGGAAGAAGACTCTTCGGTCTGCGGACACTGTAGATATACCTCGAAGTCTCCGTATGTCTCCTCGCCTCAAGGATAGTGCGCCTGAGTAGAGGTACCTGTATGATTTGCACATGAAAAACATGCGTATGAAGGGCATGAGTACACCACAACGGTACTCGGTAAGTGCCAAGCCTAACCTCGGTTGGGTAGTGACGAGGAAAGGTCAGGGCCCTACTGAGGCAAAAATATAACAGTATCAATAATTAACAGTGTGGAAATCTGACAAATATAATAAATGCAGCAGTGTAATAAGGCAAATCAACGAAATAATAATAACTACAAGGATAAAGCAGAAACGCAGGGTAAACACAACTCAATCTCAAATACCACTGAAGGTCTCCCAGGATACCGTCCTGTAGCCTTCTCCTCAACTGTCCAATGGATCTCCCGGGATACAGCCCTGTAGTCCAACTCTCGTACAAGTATCAAAGAATCTCCCGAGATACCGTCCCGTAGTCCAATCATTTATGTGCAGGGGATCTCCCGGGATACCGTCCCGTTGTCCCAAAATAAAAGTGCAGGGGGATCTGCCGGGATACCGTCCTGTAGTCCCAAAATAAAAGTGCAGGGGGTTCTCCCGGGATACCGTCCCGTAGTCCCAAAATAAAAGTGCAGGGGGATCTTCCGGGATATCGTCCCGTAGTCCCAAAATAAATGTGCACTCACAGCCAGAAACAAACCAAGGGATAAGTATGAAAAACGGAGTAGCAGTTAGAACTAGCCTAGCATGCTTCACGTAGTATGATTAACAACTTAAGCAATTAGGCAATTATGTCAGGTAGACATGCTTTCCTAGTCTAGCACAAGTAATAAGCTTCAAGTAAGATAAGGCAAATAAGAAAGAAAGTTAAATATTAACAACTTAAGTTAAATCCGAATTTTCATTGGCTCAAGTAAGCGCTCGTCACCTCGCGTACAAGACACTCAAATATCAAGAACAATTTCTAAGGGGAAAGGTCCCCCACACAAAGTTAGACAAGCCACTTACCTCGAACCGGCTCAAAATAAATCCAACACCACGTTCTTGCCACGAGTATCCGACTCTAAATGGCTCAAATCTATTCAATTCAATTACACATCATAAATAATATTGCAAACAACCGATTCCACTATAAAAATTAAAGCTAGGGCGCGAAAATAGGTAAAATAACCAAAATGCCCCTCCAGCCAACTCTCGGAATCGAATAATTTTTACATTTTTAGAACCCTCGTACTCTCACGAGTCTAACCATATAAGAATCTTCCAAATCAGAGGTCAAATGGCCCCTCAAAACCCCAAAGTTTGGTCTATGAACTTTTACCCCAAATTACCAAGTTCTTGATCCTAAATTTGATTTCAAATGATGTATTTAGCTATATAATGATGAAACATAATGAAAAGGGATCAAGGAAACGTTACCCAAAGATTTTCTCTCCAAAACTCACTCGAAGTCGCCTTCTCCCGAGCTCTAAATCGATTTTCAACTTATGAAATTAAACCCTCAAAATTTTCTATTTCTGCCCAGGCATTTCCGCTTCTGCGGACAAGGGACCGCTTCAGCGGTCCTGCATATGTGGACAAAGTGCCGCTTCTGCGGCTTCCACTTACCATCCCATTTTCCGTTTCTGCGGTCTATGGATCGCTGAAGCAATACCGCTTCTGAGGAATTTCGTTCGCTTCTGCGGACCTGACCTTGAGCCCATGCCTCGCTTCTGCGGCTCCGCTTCTGTGGTTCCCAAGCCGCAGAAGCGAAAATACCAGAAGCCTGCTGCAAATTTTTCCTTAACTTGCCCGTCGAGTATCCGAAACACACCCGAGGCCCCCGGGACCTCAACCAAAAGCACCAATACCACCTAATACCTCATTCAAACTTGTACCAATTCTTAAAACACCTAACACAACACCGGAAATCCAATTAAATCAAAGATTCAAGCCTAAGAACTTCAAATTCCAACAAAACACACTTTCGATCAAAAACCTAACCAAAACTCGCCCGAATGGCCTGAAATTTTGCACACACGTCCCAAATGACATGACGGAGCTATAGCAACTTCCGAAATTCAAATCCGACCCTCGAATCAAAAACTCACTATCGGACCGAAAACTTAAAAAATTCAAACTTCAGCATTTCAAGCTTAAATGAGCTAGGAACCCCCCAAAATACATTCTGAACACGCTCCCAACCCCGAAATCACCTAACGGAGCTAACGAAACCATCAGATTTCCATTCCGAGGTCGTCTTCACACTGTTCCAAATACGGACCATTTTTCAACTCTTAAGCTCTCATTTAGGGACTAAGTGTCCCAAAACACTCCGAATCCTAACACCGAACGTCCCGGCAAACCAAAATAGCAGAAATGAAATTAGGGGAAACAGTTAATGGGGGATCGGGGCGTGAATTCCTAAAACGACCGGCCGGGTTGTTACATCCTCATACACTTAAACATTTGTTCGTCCTCGAACGAGCATAGAGAACATACCTGAAGTAGCAAAAAAATGGGGTTACTGGCTGTGCATATCCTGTTTTGTCTCCCAAGTCGCCTCCTCTGCCGGCTGACCTCGCCACTGGACCTTCACTGAAGAAATGTTCTTTGACCTCAACTTCCTGATCTGCCTGTCCAAAATAGCCACTGGCTCCTCAACATAGGATAGATCCTTTTCCAACTGGACTGAACAGAAATCCAACACGTGCGACGGATCACCGTAATATCTCCGGAGCATCGAAACATGAAATACCGGATGAACTTCTGCTAGGCTGGGAGGTAAGGCAAGCTCATAAGCAACCTCCCCAACTCGCCTCAAGATCTCAAAAGGCCCAATAAACCTCGGACGCAGCTTCCCTTTCTTTCCANCAATGAGTCTATCCTGAATCACCTTAACCTTCGCCATTGCATCCTGAACCATCTCTGTGCCCAATAGTCTGGCCTCACCCGGCTCAAACTAACCCACCAAAGATCTACACCTCCTACCATATAAGGCCTCATACGGCACCATCTGAATGTTGGACTGATAACTGTTATTATAAGCAAACTCCGCCAGTGGTAGGAAATGATCCCATGACCCTCCAAACTCAATCACACACGCACGGAGCATATCCTCCAGAATCTGAATAGTGCGCTCGGACTGTCCGTCCATCTGGGGGTGAAATGTCGTGCTCAACTCCACCGGAGTGCCTAACTCCTGCTGCACCACTCTCCAAAACCGCGATGTAAACTGAGTACCTCAGTCTGAGATGATAGAAACTGGAATACCATGAAAACGGACGATCTCCTTGATATAAATATCCGCCAACCGCTCCGATGAATACCACTACAGGTATGAAATGAGCGGACTTGGTCAGCTGATCCACAATGACCCAAATAGAATCAAACTTCTTCACGGTCCGTGGGAATCCGGATACGAAGTCCATGGTGATACGCTCCCACTTCCACTCTGGGATCTCAATCTGCTGAAGCAACCCACCCGGACGCTGGTGCTCATACTTCACCT
>MU760201.1:9024-41524 GCA_026770625.1 Nicotiana glauca
ATTTGTATTATTTTTGTATTGCTATTTTCTGTATTTTATTTTTCCGTATTTCTGTATTTTTCTTTTGTATTTTGTATTTATTTTCTGATTATATTTCTATTTTTATGGTAATTTCAATTAAGGTGCAAAATGTTATTTTTCTTTTGATTTTTCTTTAAAAATGAATTAATACTAGTTTTGTAAAATTAAGCCCCCTAATGTATGTGTATTTTTTGTATATTTTTTTTATTCTTTATTATGAATTAAAATGCAACAATTAACACCAATTTCAACAAAAATCCACAAAAATAATAAAATAATAAGAAATTATTTATTTGGATCTTTTGGAATAAAATTGCTTAGGGCAAAAATCACGTGCTCACAGATCCTTTAACTCCTTCAACTCCGCTGGTGCCATACGATACAGAAGAATAGAAATGGGCTGAGTGCCCGGCACCAGGTCAATACCAAAATCAATATCCTTGTCTAGTGGCATGGCCGACAGGTCTACAGGAAATACATGAGGGAATCCCTCACAACTGGAACAAAATCAATATTGGGAGCCTCAGCTCCGACATCCCTCACAAAGGCTAGATATGAAAGACAACCAGTCCCAACCATACGCTGGGCCTTCACGAAAGAGATCACTCTACTAGGAACATAATTAGTCACACCTTGCCACTCAATCTGTGGCACACCCGGAATAACCAATGTGACTGTCTTAGCATGACAGTCCAGAATAGCATGAGACGGAGATAGCCAATCCATGCCTAGAATGACATCGAAATCCACCATACTCAGTAATAAAAGATAAACTCGAGTCTTCAGACCCCCAATTCACACCACACACGATCGGTACACATGATTTACAATAACAATATCACCCCCCACCAGGGTAGATACATGAATAAGAGAAACTAATGACTCACGGGGCATACCCAAATAATGTGAAAAGTATGATGACACATAAGAGAAAGTAGAACCGGGATCAAATAATACAGATGCATGTCTATGGTAGACAAAAATAATACCTGAAATCACGGTATCTGAACCAGTAGCATCTGGTCTGCCTGGAAGAGCATAGAAATGGGCCTGACCGCCCGCTGATCAACCTTCCCCTCTAGAGCGACCCCTAACTGACTGACCTCTACCCCTAGTTGGATGGGTGGGTGATGAAGTAGCTGGAGCAGAAGTCGAGGGCTTACTCCTCTGCTGAGACTGACTATCATCAAGTCGAGGACACTGCCTCCTCATATGCCCAAACTCTCCACACTTATAGTAGCTCCCCACTCTTGGAGATGGGGACTAAAGGGAACCCTTCGCACCAGAGTGACTAGTAGATGCACTTGGTATAGAAGAGCCCTGAACAGATGGAGCTCGATATGAGCTCTGAGATGGAAGGGCACTAAGTGATGACTGGACCTGATGTGAACTTTGAGAACCATGACCCGATGATGCCCCACGATAACCTGAGCAATCTGACTGACCATGTTGGAACTGTCAGCCTCTGCCGTGCTGAAATTGGCCCCTCGAAGGAGCACCACTGTATCTACCAGATCCTCGAGGCCTCTTAGCCTTCCTCTCCTCTTGCTCCTGGCAACGGACAAACTCAATATCCTGAGAAATATCCATAACCTTCTTGAATGTAGCACCATTCACCCTCTCCTGGGTCATGAGAATACAGAGCTGATAGGTAAGACCACCGACAAACCTCCTGATCCTCTCTTGATATGTGGGAACCATCCAAACCGCATGACGGGCTAAACTAGAGAACCGTATCTCATACTATTTCACAATCATCTCCCTCTAACACAACTGTTCAAACTGCCTACACAACTCCTCTCGGAGCGACTGTGGCACATACTTCTCCAGAAAGAGAATAGACAACTGCTACCAAGTAAGGGGCGCTGGACCAACAGGCCTATGTCTCTCATACGCCTCCCACCAAGTGAAGGCAGCCCCAGAAAACTGAAAGGTAGTAAATGCCACACCACTGGTCTCTAGAATCCTTGCTGTACAAAGCACCCTCTAGCACTTATCCAAGAAACCCTAGGCATCCTTGCCCTCTGCACTGCTGAACATTGGAGGCCGGAGTCTACCAAACCTCTCAAGTCGATGTTTCTCTTCGTCTGGCATAACTGGTACCACAAACTCCTGAGTTGGTGCAACCAGATAGGCTAGAGGTGCCCCTGGTGTCTGGAGTCCCTGCACAACCTGCTCAGGTGTGCGAGCAACGGGAGTCTGAATACCTCCCCTGGCCTGGGAAGTAGCTGCGACCGTAGTAACTGAGACCGCCTGAGCCAAACTAGTACACACTAATAAGATCTGAGCTAAAGCCTCCCGAAGGCCTGGAATCACAATAGGCACAGCTAGTGCCTAAGCTGGTTCTGCTTTAGTGTCCACAACTGGGACCTGATCCGGAACTGGGTAGCTAGTGGATCTGCCGGTGCTGCTCTAGCTGCTCTGCTCTGCCCCTGCCACGGCCTCAACCGCGACCTCGGCCTCTAGTGGCCTCGATTGGCGATACTTCTGATTATTTACCCTGTCCGGTAGCGTGCATCCTCACCATCTGGGAGAGAATAGAATAATAGAAGTTTATTACTCGGATCAACAAATTCGCACGACAAGAATTTCAAGAATATGAAGTTTTTCCTAAAGGTTCTACAGCCTCTCGAAGATAAATACAGACGTCTCCGTACCGATCCGCGAGACTCTACTAAACTAGTTTGTGACTCGCGGTACCTATGTAACCTAGGGTCTGATGCCAACTTGTCATGACTCTAAATGCCGATCGTGATGGCGCCTATCACAATACTAGGCAATCCAACCAATCAATTAACCATAACCCCTTTTTCCTTTAACAATAAGTGATTTTCTAACGCATGTTTAAATACTAAATTTCATTGTAAATTTCTAAAGCAACAGAAAATATGCATAAGTCAAATAAATAGGAAATTACACAGCCACATAAATCTGGTGTCACGAGTCTAGTGCCTCTAATACAAGTCTGAATACCTAATACATCAATAGTTAAAATGCGAAAAGATAATAATATAGGGAGGGGAAAATAGGGTTTCGGACACCATGCAGCTAACTGGACACCTCCATCAACACACTAAATCAGCTGAACAACCATCACTCAGCCGCTCGGGCACCTGGTTCTACACACGAGGTGTAGGGAGTAACGTGAGTACGCCAACTCAGTAAGTAACTAAAGTAAATAAGTACTGAAAGCAATGACGAGCAGTTCAAAGGACATATAACTAAATACTCAACAAAATAGCGGATCAACTTTACCAGTTTAAAACCAATTTCTTCATAAAATTATCATGTTCAATGAAACACTTGAAATCAGATACTTAGCAGTATATTCAATAGAGGCTTATTTAAAGAAATGTGAAATCTGTGAAAACATCGTAACTGGCCCCCTCGGGCAAGGGATCACTCAAAATGTGGCCTCTCGGGCAACCTTTCAGTCACTCATGACTCAACACTCGTCACTCAGTCTCATAATATCTCATAGTAATTGAAATTATAATAACCATTTTGGCATGAAGCCCGATCCATATACTAATAGTCAACTACGCTCATTGGGCGTGTGCACACTCCGGAGGGGCTCCTACAACCAAAACGTCATATCGCTACGGCGCACAGCCCGATCCAATATATATATATATATATAATATATCGCTGCGACGTGCAGCCCGATCCACATAATTATCGTTGCGGCGTGCAACCCGATCCAATATATATAAATATCCTCACAATTTGGTTCTCAACCTCTCTCTGTCCTTAACCTCACAGCCTCTTGGGCACAACAATAGGAATTAAGGAAATAAGCCCAAACAGTCCTCACAATTAAGAGTAGAGCAATAAAACCAGTTTTAAATATTTGAACAGGTAAAACATGACTGAGGATATGCTTCTAGCAAGTAAAGTGAGGAAAACAGTCAAAAGGCGCCTAAGGGTTTCTACAGGTCGGCACAAGGCCCCAAACATGGCATACAATCTATAATATAGTATAAATATCCAAAATATGAAATAACTTAATATTTCCAAATCAAATACGCGGCTCAATAGTCACTACGGGACGAACCAAGTCACAATCTCTACCAGAGCATGCCCACATGCTCGTCCCCTAGCATGTACGCCACCACATTTATCGAAAACAAGTCAAATACCGGGGTTTTGTACCCTTAGTTCCAGATTTACAATGGTTACTTAAATACTACTTTGCGATGCCTTTGCCCCTCAAATCGGTCTCCACTCATATCGAATCTATCCAAAATCAGAATCACAACATCAAAATATGCTAAGGGAACGAATCCCAAGCGAAAACAATCAAATAATACCAAAAATCTCGAAAGTAGCCAAACTCGACCCCCAAGACAACGTATCAAAACTCGATAAAAATTATATCACCGGAATCCTTATCCTCCCACGAGTCTATACATATCAAGAACACTGAAATCGGAGTCAAAATGACCCCTCAAATCCTCATTTATAGTTTCTTAATCCCAAACCCTAATTTCCCAAGTTTAGGCTTAGATTCCATGATTTTTTAGGTGGAATTCTCATAATAATTGAGTTTTAAGTCCAAGAATCTTACCTCCAAGTGATTCCCCTTGAATCCTTCTTCAATTTCCTTTAAATATCTCTAAAAATGACCAGCTATGGAGGAAATAAGCCCCAACATCGCGGACAAGACGAGTTTAAAAACCTTCTGCCCAGGCATAATTTACTTCATCGCGATAGCGGGAAAACCTTCGAAATCATGAAGCACAATCTCAGCTTCCACAGTTTACTCTATGCGAACGCACCAAACACCCTGCGAACGTGATGCCCAGGCGACTAACTCCACGCGATCGTGGACTGCCTCTCACATTCACAATGAACAAACATCCAACTAAGACCCTGGCCCACTTAACTCTACATGAATGCGACCTTTGCCACGCGTTAGCGATCCAATATATATAAATATCCTGACAATTTGGTTCTCAACCTCCCTTTGTCCTTAACCTTATAGCCTCTCGGGCACAATAATAGGAATTAAGGAACTAAGCCCAAACAGTCCTCACAATTAAGAGTAGAGCAATAAAACCAGTTTTAAATATTTGAACAGGTAAAACATGACTGAGGATATGCTTCTAGCAAGTAAAGTGAGGAAAACAGTCAAAAAGCCCTTAAGGGTTTCTACAGGTCGGCATAAGGCCCCAAACATGGCATACAACCTATAATACAGTATAAATATCCAAAATACTAAATAAAATAATATTTCCAAATCAAATACGTGGCTCAATCATCGCTACGGGACGAACCAAGTCACAATCTCTACCAGAGCACGCCCACACGCTCGTCACCTATCATGTGCGCCACCGCATTTATCGAAAAAAGTCAAATACCGGGTTTTGTACCCTTAGTTCCAGATTTACAATGGTTACTTAAATATACTCCGCAATGCCTTTGCCCCTTAAATCGGCCTCCACTCACTTCGAATCTATCCAAAATCAGAATCACAATGTAAAAATATGCTAAGGGAACGAAGCCCAAGCGAAAACAATCAAATAATGCCAAAAATCTCGAAATTAGCCAAACCCAACCCCCAGGCCCACGTATCAAAACTCGATAAAAATTACATCACCAGAATCCTTATCCTCCCACGAGTCTATACATATCAAGAACTCTAAAATCGGAGTCAAAATGGCCCCTCAAATCCTCATTTATAGTTTCTTAATCCCAAACCATAATTTCCCAATTTTAGGCTTAGATTCCATAATTTTTTAGGTGGAATTCTCATAATAATTTAGTTTTAAGTCCAAGAATCTTACTTTCAAGTGATTCCCCTTGAATCCATCTTCAATCTCCTTCAAAAATCTCTAAAAATGACCAGCTATGGATAAAATAAGCCCCAACGTCACGGACAAGATGAGTTTAAAAACCTTCTGCCCAGTCATAATTTCCTTTATCGCGATCGAGGGAAAACCTTCGCGATCGCGAAGCACAATCTCAGCTTCCACAGTTTACTCTATGCGAACGCATCAAACACCCTGCGAACGTGATGCGCAGGCGACTAACTCCACGCGATCGTGGACTGCCTCTCACATTCACAATGAACAAACATCCAACTAAGACCCTGGCCCGCTTAACTCTACACGAATGCGACCTTTGCCACGCGTTCGCGATCAACAACCACTCCACTCTATGCGATCGCAAGCCAACCTTTGCGAACACGAAGAACAACTGGACGACCCCTGTGAGCACGTGATTTTTGCCCTATATGATTTACTCCCATAAATTCAAATCATATTTTACATATTCTTAGATTAATTAGTAATTAGGATTTTACAAAATAGAAAAAAATCTCAAAAATAATTTATTTGTGCATTGCTTAATTCTTAGTTTTGAATTTCATTACTTTTCCTTAATTTTGTAGTTAATTAATTGTGTTTAATATAATTGGGTAGGTTAATTTAATTTTTAAGAATTAATTTAGGTTTTTAGTTTAATTTGAAAAGAAAAGAAAGCAAAAAGGAGTTAAATCAAATTTTGGGCCTTCTTTCATTACAAGACCCGTGGCCCAAACCATGTCATGCCTGCCTGCCCATTTCTCTGACCCGGTTCGGACCCCCTACCAGAAAAGACGTCGCTTCACCCAACAAAATCCCAGCCGTTGATCTTGTGTGATCCAACGGTTGGGAACTAAACCCCTATCTCCCATTAATATGTCTGAAGTACTCAGAGACTCTTCGTCTCTTCCAAACACCCCAGTACTTCATCCCCTTCACCCTGAAACCCTAGATTCACCATTATGACATACCACAAAGCTCCAAATTCACCCAAACCAAAACCAAATAACCATCACACCCTCCTCTTTTCAAATCCCAGGCCAGTTCCTTTCGAATGAGGCCAAAACGCGTCGAATTTCAAAAGCAAGGGTTCGAGTTTTGGAAGCCAAATTAGAGTTATGCATGCAAAATCACTCCTTCACGTCTTCTTTGAGTGTCAAAAGCCTGTGTCATATCAGAGTAGTATTACTCGCGTATTCTTACCAAAGAATGGGCGAGTTACACCATTTTGGGGTGAAATCAGAGTTCTCCAATGATTTCGAGTCTAAATCGGTAAGTCTTTGCTTTCTTTCTCGTTTGTTTTCTGTTCTTCCGCTCCGTTTTTCTTTTTCTTCTATCTTTGGCATGTCCGTGTGTGCTCGCATATTTGTCCCCACTTCTTTACTTCCTCTTTATAAGATTTTAGCCCATGTCCTCTATTATCGTCTTGGTTTTATGTAATCATTCCTGATAAATAGTTTAGTCGACTAGTTAATTAGCGTTGGTTTAAGTTTCATTTGTTTTAATTTTTGGGGCCATATTGAGTTTTGTTCACATGTTTGGGAATCCAATCTATTTCGGAGCTCTCATGATTGGCAGGCTTGGACTTGGGCTAAAGGAAAAGGTTCAGCCCAAGTCTTGCGATAATCAATCTAAGTTAAGCCTTTGGGGTCCAATTGAACCCGGGATAGGCTGATAGGATATGGTAATTAGCAGGGCTGTTCAGGGATAATTTGGGGAAACTAATGAAAGAATCTTTTAGCAACAGAAACAAGAAGCTTCTATTAGGGGTTATAGCAAAATTTCAGATTTTTGGGTAGTTTAACTTGGGTAGCAAGTCAATAATTAGAGGGTATCTACGCAAACAGGAAAATTCACAAAGGGGAAAAATAAAATCTGAGGGTTGCCCTATGGCTTGGTGTCACGAGCCAAAACCCAAACCCGGTCGTGATGGCGCCTCTCGTGAAGACAAGGCCAGCCAACACTTACTCAAATTCAGTTCCAACAACTTAATAAATCAATAAGTCATCTATAAGGATAAATAATCCAATCCTTTAAGCAATCAACAATACAACTCTGTAAACATGCGGAATAACAACCCAACTCAGCCCGACATTGGGGTGTCACTAGTCATGAGCATCTATTAGAGTATAAATAGAACTACAAGGTCTGGAATATACAAAACATGATTGATGAATAAAAAGGAAGAAAAGCGGTGCTGCGAACGCTAACAGCCACCTCACTAAAACTCTGATAACCCTGCCTCCAATCAGCCAAAACCCGTTACCGGGTGTATAAATACCTCCATCTGCACACAAGATGCAGGGAGTAAAGTGAGTACTCCAACTCAGTGAGTAATAAAGGTAAATAACAACTCAGCAGTAAGAAATCACGTAAAGCATATCAACATGCTGTATGGAAGCAGTATAAAACCATTTAAGAAAGCAATGAAGCTGTGAAATCTCTTAAAAATACCTTTGCTCAGTTCAAACTTCCTTTGAAAAATAACTTTTCAAATAGTTAAGCAAATGAATGCAAAACAGTTAATGCAGATAAGCATAAAAAAAATGTTTGCCCATTAGGCACAATGTCTCAGAATAGTATCAGCCCCTCGGGCAATCACATAGAATAGTACCAGCCCCTCGGGCAATCACATAGAATAGTACCAGCTCCTCGGGCATGATTTTGTTCCTGTCAGTCATTGTTACTTGACCAAAACGCGTCCTACAGTGCCATTGTTACCACTGTCTAAAATTTGTCCGCTCTAGTTAGTCATTATTACCTGACCACACGGTTTTATTCCTGGTCAGTCATTGTTACCTGACCAAGACGCGTCCTACAGTGCCATTGTTACCACTGTCTAAACTTTTCCGCTTTAGGTGGGTACCCGCGCTCACTGTGGGTGTGCAGACTTCGGAGGGCCCCCTTACGGCCCAAGCGCTATATCAACATAAGGCTTGAAAGCCTTCTCACATCACTCATAAGTCCTGAAAGCCTCCTCACAGCACTCACAAGGCCTGAAATCCTCCTCACATCACTGAAGTCACCCCGTGGCAATAAAAGTAACTTAGGCCCTCGACCTCACTTAGTCCGGAAATCATCATAAGCCCCTCGGGCATTTGTAAAATAGTGGTTCTCAACCCAAAATATCATTTAGAAATATCATTTAAGTTTCAAATCTGTATAAAAATTGCTAAATTTGTAAAACCATAAATATCAATTGGACTGAGTTTAAATATAAGTCGAAATAGTGAGGAAATAGTGAATAAAAATCCCTGAAGGGTCCAAATAATTGGCATGAAGCCCAAATATGGCAATCAGCCCAAATCATGATGATAACAAATAATTTTCAGTCAAATATGCGGTAAAATCATCAATCGGGATTGACCAAGTCAAAATCCTCAGTAGTAAAAGACCCTGCTCTCATCAACCAGCGCGTGTCTTACCTCAATATAGCACTACGATGTGCAAATCCGGGGTTTCAACCCCTCGGGACATCATTTACAATCATTACTCACCTCGAACCGGCTATTTCTTTAAACCGCGAAGCCTTTACCCCTCGAATCGACCTCCGAATACCTCGAATATAGTCATAACGATTCTATTCAGTTTAAAAATTATAGAAATTTATTCCATATGAAATTCTACATTTCCCATCAAAAATCCGAAATTACACTCAAAATTCGCTCGTGGGGCCCACATCTCGGAACCCGAAAAAGTTACAAAATATGAAACCCCATTCAACCACGAGTCAAACCATACAAAATTTACCAAAATTCGACAACAATTCGGCCTCCAAATATTCAAATCTTATTTTCAAATCCCTAGGTCCAAATCCCCAATTTACAACCCAAAACATGTAATCTAGTTGGATTATTCGATGATAATTCAATATTATGGAGTAGAAATGATCACATGTGACTTACCTCAAGATTTCCCATGATTTCTTGCTCAAAAATCGCCCCAAGCCGTGTTCTTTCACAAAAAAAAGGTCAAAATGAGCAGAAAAACACAACAGCTTTAATAAGCCTATTCTGGTCGCTAAAAGAGCCATTCCCGTAGCTAAAAGTGACAAATCTGGTCGCTAAAGGTGCACACCAGATCCTGCTGCACCAGCAATATTTATTTTCACTAAAAAGGCTCTAACTCCACCATACGAACTCGGAATTCGATGATTCTTGTTCCTATGAGTCAAAAATAATGATACGAACATATTACTTCAATAGAAACACAATTCGGAGCTCGTTTGCGTAGTGCGATATCCATTTCGCTCGTTAAACAATTAACTCATGATTCGCGTCAAAAACCCGATCGCAATTTGATGAAATTAGACCAAACTTTTCAGCTCACTCCTATAATTTATTATTTAAATTTTGGAAGTCTCGTAATCAAATTTAGATCTCTATAACTAAAAATAGGCCTTTCGATCATCACATGCTTATGCTCAAAACGACAAAAATCTTCCAAAAACTCTTCCAAAACTTATCCGAGCCTCATGGGACCCTGACCAAACATGCCAAAACACCCCACAACATAATTAAAACTTTTTCCAACCTTCGGAATTCTCAAAACAACATCCAAATATCAAATCACCCTCGGATTCAACCCTAAGAATTCTAAAACTTCCGAATCCGAATTCGATCAAAAAGTCGACCAAACGACGTCCAAATGACCTGAAATTTTGCACACACATCACAAATGACATAGCAAAGCTATAGAAATTCTCAAAATTACATTCCGACCCTCGGATCAAAATCTCACTATCAACCGGAAGTCGCCAAAATATCAACTTCGCCAATTCAAGCCTAATTCTATTCCGGACCTCCAAAACCAATTCCGATTACGCTCCTAAGTCACAAATCACCTTCCGAAGCTAGCCGAACCATCGGAACTCACATACGAACCCTCTAACACATAAGTCAATATCCGGTTGACTTTTCTAACTTAAGCCTTCTTAAAAGAGACTAAGTGTCTCATTTCTTACCAAATCCTCTCTGAATGCAAACTAATCAACTTGATCACATGAAACACGGATAACGAAGCATAAAGAAGCAGATATGTGGGAAACGGAGTGGTAACTCATGAGATGACTGGCCAAATCGTTACATCCTCCCAACTTAAACAAACGTTCGTCCTCGAACGTGCCTAGAGTTATCCTAAAAGGCAAACAATCGTTGAGTAACTTGCCACGTATATAGCCGGGGGTGATCCCACGTCACCCTATCTCATATAGGCCTGACAACATATTGTAACTGAAATTTTGCAATCCAATCTAAACGATAAACCATAGAACCACATTTCCACTTTTGAAATCATAAACAAGATCAAAACCTCACATTTATAATTAGAATAAGCCCGAACCAGCTGTAATAATCCCATACCTGCAAACTCAGGTGCAATTACATAATAGACCACATAACTCAAACACTTGTAGTGATAACTTCTAATCACAGCAGTTGCACACAACACCTGAATACCGATAGAAAAACTCTTATCAACTAAACTCTCATCTCAACACCTTCATATACTGCAAATGATAAATAAAACACACAGTAAGCCATAACCATTTCTTAGATCAACCATTATGAAGCCACTTCTTCTTTAAGCAAAAAAGGCATAGCAAATTTTTGAGTTGAACCTCGATATTATCCTCCCAACATGCTGAAATCAAATCCGTTTGTATTCATTCTAGATCCCAACAATCTCATTTAATCCAGCACAACTACTCTGGCGATATTGACACGTGAGTACAGACGAAAGCCATAACTTGTGCAATTCGTGCACCAATAAGCCACAATCCGAACTTACTCAAATCATGAAAATAGCTCAAAAGAAAGAGTTGTACCATAAGCTCACTAGTACCACCACAACACAAGGATGAGAACCTGTCTCACATCTTAGAAACAGAACACCCGAATATAACCGCAAGGTCATACCTCCATATAACTTTGCTGCCATGCGCGACCCTATCCAGACACTAGTTCACATGAGACACCCCAAGTCACCATGCTCAAAATCATCAACCAGGCGCAATTTGATGTCTAGTACCACAAGTGAATCACCATACCCATAGAGAAGTACATAATACAATGCCATACCAGTGAACCTCAATATTGCACCATCTGGCTACCCTAGAAAGGGAAAATACCTCAAAGAAGAGAGCTGCTTTGCAAGTTCCACAAGTACCATCCCAAAGATATGTTATGATCTCATCAATCACAGTGGAACCAAGATACATCTATAGAATAATAATAACCAGGTCTTCTATAGCTCACTGAACAACAACTTCACGAGCAACTTAGTTGCCAATAACATAATCCACCTGGCATGGTCACATACCTCCAATCCAAGCATATCATATAAAAGCAATCCAACAAGTACACCTGTATATGCTAAATGAAATAAGATTCTCATGCTCCTGGACTGGCATAAATAACACTATATATCGTAGGCATGGGCAAACTACGTTGTCACAACTCCAATCAGCAAATTAACACAGAATTAGTAATTACCAAGTTTGTTCTGGAATTTAGCATCTTGGAAATCTCAAGTATAGTCCAGATAAGTATTAACAAAGTTACGAATACGAGAAACATTATACCTTTAAGCTCAATATCCCAATCTAGACATATCATAGCCTATGCATCTTTCGAGCATGAATATTGGCTCGGTGCTTGAACACAGGTTCTAACCTCACATATATTCATGCTCACAACGCATAGTTATCACCATCAATTAGATCGACTAGTGCATCCAATGAGTTTAGATAAAATACTCACCTCAAACATGGCACAATCCCAAAATAGTATATTTTTGAGGATTCCCCGTCTCCAAATTCATAGATCACATTGATCACCGTAACTAATCACAACCTCAACACTCAAATGACTAACACATCCCTCAAGTACGATCATCCCATGATAAATATTTTTTTAATTTTTTTTTCTAGGCCACATAGCAAAATTGGAATATTGGTGGTCGATTAACCAAGTTGTCAAAAATGGAATTCCTCTGGCTTGACCAGGTCATGTAGGTCACCAACCCAAGAATATTACTACAGAACATCTGTAAAGCACCACCACATATTAGTACACTAAGACCCTATCGTATCCATTACCATATCGAATTACTTTCACATTTATCTATTTCCTTGTTATTACACTATTATCCTTAACTAAAACTTTCCCTACAAACTTTAACGTGAACCACAACGTCTAAGGCTCATAAGCCATTGAATACTCTTTTAAATATTCCCGCAAGCACCACATTCAAAATACTTACCCTGAAGAGACATTCTACGAATTCCGAACCATTACCTGCACCTTCCTGATAGTGCCACATAGAAGCTCATAATTGATATAGAAAACCCACAAATCTTGATACCCTCCAAATGCAAGCATCAGTTTCTAGCCACGAATACAACCTGAAATTCCCCAGTTATTACATGTAAAATTTTGAGCACACTAGAACCATTCCTGAGAGTCATCCACTCTGCTCGAACCGTAATGTAGCCCGATCAACAGAACTGAACAGCCAGTGCCTCATCGATACTTCTGACACTACACCATATAGCCTTACCTTAGTCAAAAATTTTCCTCTACTCGATCCATCCTCGGGCTCAATCTCTGAAAACCTGAACTGATTCACCAGCATGCTTCAAACCTGAACCGACATAGAATATAACCGTACAGTCAGCTAATCAATAGCAAATCCCCAACTTGGCTCGAAGCCATAGATCAAAACACACACCATACCTCATAAAGCATATACTTTATTGCTTCTATAATACCAAAGTGATATTAACTAAGTCATTCATAAGCTCGTGGAACCCAGACCATCTGGTACTTCATATCTTTTGCAAATATCGTACTCACTTTTAGAGTAGCTAAATCCACTCTCTTAAGCGACCCAAAATTTAAATTTCAGCATACATATTTCACTTGTAAATGAGATCTTCTAACAAACAACATAAGGATCACAGAACTCCAGAATACTCCTGCAGGATATAACCCTCCTGCCTTAGCTCAAACCAACATTTCTGTATACCTTCCACCTTCATACACATTACACAGTCACTTAGTCTTCCTCAGTATGAACTCATATCGCAACATGAAATTTACTTCACTCCTAACTAGGAGACATGAAAAGATTCTTCACGCACCCATAACTCGGGGTTACACATCGAATCACAATGGAAATCAAACACCTAATGGTTAATCTATCCTCCAGCAGACCCTTCTAGTCGCTTGTAAATTATATGATCACATCTCGCAGTCATTGCATACTCATCGTATAGCTATCCAGCCATCATTTCTATTAATAGGGCACTACTGAATATATAAGATCAAAAACACAGCTTACATAATCAGCACCGTGGTGCTCAAGCCATAGGCAAAAATCCGGCCTCAAGTCCTCCAGACTGGCCCGACATCAACTCACAGAGATCACATCTCACCCCTCGATTAGGGAATCACAAGCCATCATGGAATATCTGATACTGAACGCTCGTTCGCGCATACAAATATGTGGAAGGAATTCAAAGAGTTATATTCCAAGCTAAATCAAGGACACATGATAAGAATTTCAAGAATGTGAAGTTTTCCTAAAGGTTCTATAGCCTCCCGAGGATAAATACAGACATCTCCGTTTCGATCTGCGAGACTCTACTAAACCTGCTCATGACTCGTGAGACCTATGTAACCTAGGATCTGATACCAACTTGTCACGACCCAAAACCTAAACCCGGTCGTGATGGCGCCTCTCGTGAAGACAAGGCCAGCCAACACTTACTCAAATTCAGTTCCAACAACTTAATAAATCAATAAGTCATCTATAAGGATGAATAATCCAATCCTTTAAGCAATCAACAATACAATTCTGTAAACATGCGGAATAACAACCCAACTCAGCCCGACATCGGGGTGTCACTAGTCATGAGCATCTATTAGAGTATAAATAAAACTACAAGGTCTAGAATATACAAAACAGGACTGATGAATAAAAAGGAAGAAAAGCAGTGCTACGAATGCTGACAGCCACCTTGCTAAAACTCTGATAACCCTGCCTCCAATCAGCCAAAACTCGCTACCGGGGGTATAAATACCTACATCTGCACACAAGGTGTAGGGAGTAAAGTGAGTACTCCAACTCAGTGAGTAATAAAGGTAAATAACAACTGAGCAGTAAGAAATCACGTAAAGCATATCAACATGTTATATGGAAGCAGTATAAAAACATTTAAGAAAGCAATGAAGCTGTGAAATCTCTTTAAAACACCTTTGCTCAGTTCAAACTTCCTTTGAAAAATAACTTTTCAAATAGTTAAGCAAAGAAATGCAAAGCAGTTAGTAGAGATAAGCACAAAAATAAATGTTTGCCCATCAGGCACAATGTCTCAGAACAGTATCAGCCCCTCGAGCAATCACATAAAATAGTACCAACCCCCCGGGCAATCACATAGAATAGCACCAGCCCCTCGGGCAATCACATAGAATAGTACCAGCCCCTCAGGCACGATTTTGTTCCTGGTCAGTCATTGTTACCTGACCAAAATGCGTCTTACAGTGCCATTGTTACCACTGTCTAAAATTTGTCCGCTTTGGTCGGTCATTGTTACCTGACCGCACAGTTTTATTCCTGGTCAGTCATTGTTACCTGACCAAGATGCATCCTACAGTGCCATTGTTACCACTGTCTAAACTTTTTATGCTTTAGGTGGGTACCCGCGCTCACTGTGGGTGTGCAGACTCCGGAGGGGCCCTTTACGACCCAAGCGCTATATCAACATAAGGCCTGAAAGCCTTCTCACATCACTCATAAGTCCTGAAAGCCTCCTCACATCACTCACAAGGCCTGAAAGCCTCCTCACGTCACTCAAGCCACCTCGTGGCATAAATAGTAACTCAGGCCCTCGGCCTCATATCACTCGGAAAATTCTCACATATGGCCCTCAGCCTCACTCAGTCCGAAAATCATCATAAGCCCCTCGGGAATTTGTAAAACAGTGGTTCTCAGCCCAAAATATCATTTAGAAATATCATTTAAGTTTCAAATCTGTATAAAAGTGGCTGAGTTTGTAAAACCATAAATATCAACAAGACTGAGTTTAAATATAAGTCTAAAGAGTGAGGAAATAGTGAATAAAAATCCCCGAAGGGTCCAAATAATTGGCACAAAGCCCAAACATGGAAATCAGCCCAAATCATGATGATAACAAATAATTTTTAGTCAAATATGCGGTAAAATCATCAATCGGGATTGACCAAGTCACAATCCCCAGTAGTAAAAGACCCTGCTCTCATCAACTAGCGCGTCTCACCTCAATATAGCACTACGATGTGCAAATCTGTGGTTTCAAACCCTCAGGACATCATTTACAGTCATTACTCACCTCGAACCGGCTATTTCTTTAACGTGCGACGCCTTTGGCCCTCGAACCGACCTCCGAACACATCGAAACCCGACAAAAGTTACAAAATATGAAACCCCATTCAACCACGAGTCCAACCATACAAATTTTACCAAAATCCGACAACAATTCGTCCTCTAAATATTCAAATCTTATTTTCAAATTCCTAGGTCCAAATCCCTAATTTACAACCCAAAAACATGTAATCTAGTCAGATTATTCGATGATAATTCAATTTTATGGAGTAGAAATGATCACAAGTGACTTACCTCAAGATTTCCCATGATTTCTTGCTAAAAAATCGCCCAAACCGTGTTTTTTCACCAAAAAAAGGTCAAAATGAGCAAAAAAACGCAACTGCTTTAATAAGCCTATTGTGGTCACTAAAAGAGCCATTCCCGTCGCTAAAAGTGACAAATCTGGTTGCTAAAAGGGTCATTCCCGTCACTAAAGGTGCGCACCAGATCCTGTTGCACAAGCAATATTTATGTTCACTAAAAAGGCTCTAACTCCACCATACGAACTCGGAATTCGATGATTTTTGTTCCTATGAGTCACAAATAATGATAAGAACATATTTCTTCAATAGAAACTCAATTCGGAGCTCGTTTGCTCAGTGCGATATCCATTTCGCTCGTTAAACAATTAACTCATGATTCGCGTCAAATACCCGATTACGACTTGATGAAATTAGACCAAACTTTCCAGATCACTCCTATAATTCATTATTTAAATTCTGGAAGTCTTGTAATCAAATTTAGATCTCTAGAACTAAAAATGGACCTTTGGATCATTATATGCTTATGCTCAAAACGGCAAAACTCTTCCAAAACTTATCCGGGTCCCACTAAACATGCCAACATACCCCACAACATAATTCAAATTTGTTCCAACCTTCTGAAAGCTCAAAACAACATCCAAACATCAAATCTCCCTCGGATTCAAGCCTAAGAATTCGAAAACTTCTGAAATCCGAATTCGATCAAAAAGTCGACCAAACGACTTCCAAATGACTTGAAATTTTGCACACACATCACAAATGACATAGAAAATCTACAGAAATTCTCAAAATTTAATTTCGACCCTCGGATCAAAATCTCACCTACCAACCGAAAATTGCCAAAATATCAACTTCGCCAATTCAAGCCTAATTCTATTCCGGACCTCTAAAACCAATTCTGATCAAGCTCCTAAGTCACAAATTACCTTTCAAACCTAACCGAACCATCAGAACTCACATCAGAACTCTCTAACACATAAGTCAACATCCGGTTGACTTTTCTAACTTAAGCCTTCTTAAAAGAGACTAAGTGTCTAATTTCTTACCAAATCCTCTCTGAACGCAAACTAATTAACTTGATCACATGAAACACAAATAACGAAGCAGATATGGAGGAAACGGAGCGATAACTCATGAGACGACTAGCCGGGTCGTCACTCCCTATAAAAGCATATCATTCTGGCCTTTGAAGGCAAGAATTGAAGAGCTAAAAATCTAAAAAACATTAGAGGAAGCTTACACATTCTGAAAAATCTGAGAGATTTTAGAGAGATTCTTGGAGCTGAAAACCCAGAAAATATACAAAGAAAAAGAAGCTGCATAAATTTACTATTTCACAGATTTCAGAGAGTAAAAATACAGGAAAAAGGACTGGTTAGTTTGAGAAAAGCACTGTTCCATTGAACTATTATATCCTTCTTTGATTTCTGGGGTGTGCTTTCTTTTTCTGAGACTATCCCTGACACTATTTTGAGCTAAAATAGTTTAAAGCTGGAGTAGTAGATATTTTTTTGAGTTATCCGATTTGGTGGGACACTGATTTGATGAAATTGGGCTGTTGACCTGCTGTTGCTGATCTTTGTTGTTAATACTGCTGATCCCTCTTTATTTCTTTGTTCTCTCAATCTCAGGTACATTTCTGCATCCCCTCTAAATGTAAGGTTGATTTGGAATCAAAAAGTGAAAATCTGGAGCTTTGAGTCATATTCTTCAACAATTCGGGTCACTTGTTTGTTTCATTTTATTTAGAGAAATTTTCATCTGATGTCCTTTAAGTTTTAATATGTAACTCGTATCTGAGTTCTGAACATCATATATTAAATCTTGTATGCTTTAGTTTAGCCGTTGAATATAGCTTCATTTGGATTGTAATCACTAAGTTTTGGGTTTGGAGTATGGTGACACAATGCCCGCTATCTCAAGTGCAAGAGTCTTGTTTGCAATCAACATGTGTTTGTCATGCTCTTTGAAGTTAGTTTGCCTGATTTGATTTGAATAGCTAGGATGAAATTGGTATTTGATGACATGTTCCCATATACTGTGAATTATGATTTGCTCTAGGGGTTGGGACTTTGAATAAGTGAATTAAACAAGAGATTGTCATTACAAGTAAGAGCAATTATTATATTAGTATTTGTGTTAGTATAGAATATGAGTTCGGATTGATTCATACCTTGCTAACCGTATTTAATTCTAGATTTCATTTATCCAATCAATTTGCCTCAAGCTTTTGAGGAATCTCGAACTCCATTGGACCACAAGTCCATTTGAACTAAATCGCAGGCCTTGGGCATTTGGGCCAGAACGCCCAATTCTGAAAATTGCCAAATGGGCTCCCTTTATGCCCAACACGGATGGTCAAAAAATCATTTGGATTAGCATATGTTTGATAGGCGTTTGGGCTGTTCGCTGGACCCACGCGTATATATGAATCACCAGTCCCATCCCGTTGTAAACATGGCAGTCTTTTGACTTAATTTGATACGACAGAGTATCAATGCTTAGGATCACCTGAGTCGTCTCGAGGTAATTAGAGAGAGCTGCATCAGATACAAATAGCTATGGCCCTTGTAATTAAGTTTGGAAGCTGTAATAAATCGAGGCGTGATTTCAAATGCATGGCCCTCGTATTAGCTATATAACCTAAATACTAAAAATGACTAATATTTCGTAGAATATCCTTTAGGGCCGTTTAAAATACTATCGTGGTTGTGTATACGTTCGCGTAACATAATTACGATTCTAAAAACAAAACCGGAGTATGCATTTTTTGCGCAACTTCGACCCAAACATTCTTAATAATAATAAAACGTTATTAATTGTGGACACGTTCGTGTGACATGATTTTTGACGCGCCAAACATGCGAGTATACGTACGCATAACCCGTCAAGATAATTTTCTTAATTAAAAGCGGTAAAGGAAGTAAAGTATATAGGTTCTAAAATCAGTAATTAAATAGTTTAATAAGCCAAGTAGGATCTAAGTGACCATGCTAGAACCACGGAACTCGGGAGTGCCTAACACCTTCTCCCGGGTTAGCAGAATTCATTACCCGGATTTCTGGTTCGTAGACTATATAACAGAGTCAATATTTTCCTCGATTCAGGATTTAAACTGGTGACTTGGGACACTATAAATCTCCCAAGTGGTGACTCTGACTTTTAATAAAATGAATCCCATTTCGATTGTCACTTCAAGTTGGAAATAACTCCCTTTATTATACTCTTCCCGGGGGTGTAGTGAAAAAGGAGGTGTGAAAGCTCTGGCGACTCTGCTGGGGACAAGAACACAGAATTTTTTGTTCAGGGTTCAAGAATTCGAGCTTGTTTTATGATTTTTTCTTGGCTTATTTATTGTTGATATTATTGTATTTTTGTGAACCTTTGTTCTAAAATGTTATCTGTTTACCGCTTTAATATTGTTGAATTGTATATAATTGCCTTCTTACGCCACCCCTCTAAGTCTTCTGAAAATGGTGCATACGTTCGCGTAGCCTGCTTTTTCTTTAGAAATTATACCAAATAGAGTGAGGCTGGGCAAGCGACAAGGCTGTGCAGACTTCAGTGCTTCCGGTACGTCGCCCCCTCCTCGGCCCCAGTTGTTCGCTCGGGTACCCCATGTCTAGATCAAAACCCTAGGATTTAAACTTAGAAAAACACAGCTCCATGCCATATCCCTAGTAGGAGCGTTTGTTTGTATCACGTACATCTGACTTAGGGGACTCAACATAGGGTTGGGTCCTTCTAGGACAGGTATACCCAAAATAATAGACCATGTCGATGCATCCTACGTGCTACATGTCGCATTTCTCCAAGGGTAAAAGGGTCATTTGGTGGACCAATGAAAGTTGAGGGCAAATGAAAAACGAAAAAAAAGAGAAAATATGAAAAAAGGGGTGAAGTGTGGAAACAAAGCAAGTAGGGCTCAGTTATGTTTTTGTTATGTTTTCATTAAGGAAAAAAATGCATGAAAAATTCAAAAAAAAAAATATTACACTTCTTTGTCATTTTCAGAAAATAGAAAAAAAAGGGAAAAGAAAATCCAAAAAAGATTTTGCATGCTTCATAATTTTTCAAGAAAAGCAAAAATATGTTTTCTCTAAATTATTTATTTTTTAATTCTCAACCGTATCCAATCTGCCCGAACTACGCGAACCTGATTCTCGTCTCCCGGGGCGGGATACGTAGGCAACCCCCATATGGTCCGGTCTTCCTAGTAAGCTTAGGTTTTCGGCTTTGCGGGATCTTAGCCAAATTTTGCACTTCTGGCCATATCTTGGCTAAATAAGTCATTTTGCAAAAATAGCCACGATCATGTCTTGCATGTATCCAACAGGAAAGGTCATTGTCTCACATAGTGTTTTAGGTCTTTAATTTTCTTTGGTCAAATTTTCTCATACAGGTGTGGATTTACTTATTGGAGTTTGAGAATGACAGAGCCTCAGAACCATCTAGTCAGGATCGTTCATTCAGGAGTGGATTAAAAGAATATTTTCTGTTCTTTTTTTATGCTTTGAGTCTGTTGTTCTTATTTTCTGTCGCCTTTTAACTTCTAGCTTTGTACAGTAATGTATTTCCATTAACATATCAAGATTCAAAAAAAAAGAGAATTTTCTTTTAGTACTTCTTTAAAAGCTTTCTTTAAGGAGTTAATTCTAAAATCCAAAAAGATTTTCTTTTGAAGTGTTTCTTTGGGAAATTAGTGGAAAAAAATTCTTTTTATTTTCATTAGAACTTTAGGATATTGTACATAGAAGAAAAAAGACAACATACTTTATCATTGGTTTATTTTCAGAGTCTCTTTTAGGCAATCAAAATTGAAATCCAAAAATATTTTTTATTGCTTGTTTCGAAATCTTGCGTCAGGATATCAATTGAAAATTCAAAACATTTTTCTGTGGTTTATTCTTTAGATTTTTCTTCCTAAAAATAAAGAATCAAAAAATATTTTTCTCTTCTAGGATATTTCCTCAATAGAGTATTTGTTTCAAAAAGAAAAAAAAACATGCCCGTTAAACTTGAGTTTAGAATAGGTCATAGAACATTAAGTCTAGAAAATTCAAAAAAAGAGGGATTTGCTTCTTTTATTTCTCTTTTCTCATCAGAGTAGTCATTAAAGAAAAGAAAAAAAAGAGAATGTCAGTTTTTTTACTTTATCCCCGATCTTCCAGAACTACGCAAAGATCTAATTCATGCGGGGTCATGATACGTAGGCAACCTACATAGGGTTCGATCGAATCATTTTTTCTAAAAGGGAAAAAGAAAAAAAAAAGAGTTAGAATTGTGGGATGTGAGAAATAAGAAGGAATAAAAGAGCGATAATCAGAAAGAAAAAGGGGAAAGAAAGTGAGCAAGCTAAGAAATGTGAAGAAAGGAAAGAAAAGAGAAGATTCAAATGGACAAATTGGGATGATTCCAAGTGACCTTATGACCCTCGAAGTCATTCTAGAACCATTAATTGTCGCTAGGTGCATTGCACGCAATGTGATGTTTTTGCTATTAAATGCCCTAACGCTAACGGGATGACCCCATTTTGTTCTTTTTGTTATCTTCATTGAGCAGAAAGGTGGTTGGTTTGTGGTTTGTAAGTAACTCATCCATACAATACAAGGTCAAAGAGCAAGGTAGCCATGGCTAGCAAAGACTTGGACACATGGGTGTTTGATCCGTTTAAGGGAATTGTTGAATCAGAATCTGATTTGAAAGAAAAGGTCTTAAGGTTGAAAAGACAGATGGCTGAAATGTACCAAGCTTGGATTAGTGGGTTTCCTCTACCATCAATCCCCGATGCCCAACATTATTCTCCAGAACCAATTGTCAAGGTCTAGGGTCTATACTCTCATGCTCCTCATGTTGAGCCTCCCGGTGAGACTACGAAGCTTGCTAAGACAGTGGAGCAAGATGAGATATCCAGAAAGCTGGAGGGGTTTAAGATGCCGAAGTTTAATTTGTATGATGGGCAGGGAGATCCAGTAGCCCACCTGAGGGGTTATTGCAGTGAAATGAGAAATGTTGGTGAGAAAGATGAGTTGTTGATGTCATATTTTAGTAAGAGCCCGACTGGGGCAGCTTTGGAATGGCATAATCGTCAAGATGTCGGGAAGTGGCATACATTGGGCGACCTTGCTCAAAATTTTGTGCGACATTTTCAGTACAACAAAGACATTATCCCAAACCGTTCCTCCCTATCTCGGATGAAAAAGAAACCCAAGGAACGTTTTAGGGAATTTTGGGTCAGATGAAACGAACAAGTTGCTCGGGATAGTCCTCTCATTGATAAAAAAGATATCGCTGAGCCCCGTCAATGACAGGGCCCAGTGGTCGTTCCTGCCAAGCGCCTTCACCCTCAGCTCCAACTCCAAACCGGTCCCCGAGATCCACATAATCCACCTCACCATTATCTTCTGAACAATGACCGATCCTATGTCCAACCACTAGGTCACTCCCTCCACCGACGATAGGGTCCAGTGGTCGTCCTTGCTAAACACTTTCAGCCTCGACATCGGCCACATGGAAATCCCTGTGCACCATATGTTCCACATCCACAAGGCCCGTAATAGCCCACACCACGCCCACGAATGTCTCACCCACCCCCACGAGCTTACCAGAAACCCCTTGGATCAGGTTTCCGGCCCAATCAAGCACTTAAGAATGAGAGGTTACGGAAGAAGAAAGCCTACACTCCATTGGGAGAGTCATACACCAATCTATTCCAGAGGCTAAGGGATTCGGACATGTTGAAGCCGATCCAGATAAAAATGCCAAACCCTCTTCCAAAGAAGTTTAATTTCTCCCAAAAGTGCACATATTGCTCAGACACCCTGGGGCATGACATAGATAAGTGTTGGAATCTGAATAATTCAATTCAGAAGCTTATTGATGCAGGTGACATTGTCACGCCAAAGCCAGATGCAGCAGGCACCAGCCAAAGTCCATCGTTTGTGCATAATAAGACGCACATGGTGGGTATGATTTATTTTGAAAAGGAATGTGAGAATTCTTTTGGGAGCGGAGGCCCACATGCTGCTAAGCTCTCAGTGCTATCAGAGGTTGATCTTGAGAACGGGTCAGCAAAAGGAACCCAAAAGCAATTTGTTAAGAACAATGTGATGAATACTTGTGAAGTTCCTAGTATTGTTGAAGCAGAAGTCAGTGGCTAAGATGTTGAGTTTGAGGATTGGAAAGATGCTCTTTTCTTGGTTAGCCAGGGAGGAGTTTTGGTGGTTCATTTTGTTGTCATTTCTCTAGTCCAGGTTATTTGAGGGTTGTAATCCGATTATTGTCTTGTGATTCAAACCCTTCTATCCTTTTATTATGTCTAGTTTCTTTAGTTGTAGTATCTCATTTAGTGTTATATAGGTTTGTTTTAGGGTTGTACCCCAGTTTATTTTGCTTGCTTCGTTGTTCAAACCCTTTCACCGTCTGTTTAATGCAATTCTCTATTTTCTACTATTTCTAGTCATTTTTGTTTAGTTCTCTTCTCCTTTTATAGTTCTTTTCATGCTGGTTCTAGTGACATGACATGCATGCATAATTCTTAGCCTGAACCCAAAAGTAGTTTAAGTCATGAAGACATGAAACAATTTTGAAGATGATAGGGGCACTTGAGGGAAATAAGAATAGATTTGGACACTTAGACATCATTTTGAGCCCGAATTGTGTGAAACTGGGGCAAATAGAACATAAAGAAACCTTATTGAAATGGATCATGCCGCATCAGGTCGAAGCTAAGGGAAAGTTTGCAAAATTGACAGGGGTCATTCGTGGTAAGGAGAGTGAGAGTGTGGATATGGTTATCAAGTCTGGTACGATCAAAAGATGATACGAATGTTTTCTATGGTTTGTTTAATTGTGTTATTTGTACTTGGCATGTTTTGAAGATTGGAATGACGAAGGCATTTTCTTCTGCTATCTAAATACTTTATCCTTCATTACCCCTTTTAGCCTTTTTTTTTTCATACCCCTATTTTGGAATCAGTAGCAAAGATCAGAAACACAAGCGTGAAAGATAAGTAAAGTAAAAAGAGAAAGAAAAAGAGTGAAAAGAGGGAGGAAAAAGAATGAAAAAAGGGAAAAGAGAAGAAAACGAAAAAAAAGAAAAAGAAAAAGAAAAAGAAAACAAAAACAACAAAACAACAAAACAACAAAAAGAGAAAATGAAGAAAGAAAAGAAAAGAAGAAAAAAGAAGAAAAAGGAAAGAAAAATCACAACAACAAAGTAATTCATATGTCATGAACTACGTTCGACCTGATTCCTTTTAAGGATACGTAGGCAGCCTCATGGTTCGGTCTCATCAGAATAAAAATCCAAATTCCCCAAGAAAGAAACTGGGGCAGAAGTTGTGGTTGTTGTAGGAAATCGGATTCTGAAAGTTGTAATTCTGAACCCCATTTGAATTTTGTCGAGCCTTGGATACCCTTTCTTTCTAACCCTATCCAAAAGCCCACATTACGGTCTAAAGAAAGACCTTAATCAGTCTTCGAGAGATGCCAAGTCAAGCCAGTAGGGGTGAATCATATCATGGGCAACACTCCGGTCCAAACAAAAAATAATGAAAATGAGAGAGTCTTATTGGTGAAAACCATCATGGGTACCGTAAGGCGACGGAAGCTGAGAGAAATCAAAATGAGAGAGTCTTATTGGTGAAAACCTTCACGGGCACCGTAAGGCAACGGTGAGTTGAGAGAAAGATCAAAATGAAAGAGGCTTGATAGTGAAAACCCTTTGGGCATTTCAAGTCAAATCGGGATTGTGAATCAGACTGGATAAACGGAGCATTAAAGCCCAATTTCACGGCAAAAAGGGTACGACAAGAGCTGGACATTAGATTTGCGTAATAGGCCGCAGGTGCATGTCATGGTCATTAGAGTTGGTATCCACATCTGATACGTTTCTACTTTGTAGGAATCATCTCTTCACATCGTCCTTTACTCTGTTCCTTTTGTCTTGTTTATTTTCCTGAGGCTATTTGGTCTGAACAAGTGAGAAATGACTTCAAAATTTGCCACCAACTTTCCAATTGCACAAAACGGGATCTGGTTAAAACATCAAAGCGTCATAAGTTAGGAAAAAATAGCAAGCACACTGAGTCGGCGACAATCAACATGCTTTGGGATCCTTGTGAAATACAAAGGTTTGGTATATACCAATTCATGAACAATGCAACAGATGAAGGGTTAGGGTGAACAGATCAAAGGTATTCCCTATGATAAGATTGACAAAAGGGTGGTAAACTAGTGACAAGCAAGAACTTCCAAGCAGAAATCAAAGTTATCATGGCAAATGAGGGAACCGTAGACCTCAAGGACAAGACTAGTGATTTAGAAAAAAACAACATACACCTTGAAAGGGTGGCAATTGATATGAAATACAAGGGTTTGGTACGTAACAACTTAGGAATAATGCAATAGATGGAGGGTGTTAGGTAAATGGATCAAAGGTATTTTCGGTGAAACATGAAGGTTTGGTACATATTAATTCATGAACAATGCAACAAAGATGGAGGGTGTTTGGTGAACAGATCAAAGATATTTTCTGTGGTTAGTCAATAAACAAGCGAGGTTTTCGAGTGGGAATCAGTTATTAGAACAATAGACCTCAAGGCTAGAGCCAGTGATTTAAGACAAGAAAAAACAACATGCGTAATGAGTGGGTGGCAATTGTCATGCTTTGAGATTCATGTGAAACACAAGGGCTGGTAAACCATGAGTGATGCAACAAATAAAGGGAGGCGGGTCAGAACAGAGAAGGGGTATTTTTTTGATAAGAACGACATAGAAAGTGGTTAGTCAGTAAACAGGCAAGGTCTTCGAGTGGAAATCAGTCGTCATGGGAATTGAAGGAGCAATCTCCCTCAAAGTTCAAGGCCACAAACCAACCACCACATTTTAAACTGAAAATGTTTTTCTTTGATTGAAACAGGGGCAAGAGATTTTCTTTGTTGTATTTGTTGTAGCAGTCAAGAGCCCGCCTGAAGAACAGAGGCATACATTTCAAGTCAGCAGTCAGGAGCCTACCTGATGAACAGAGGCATACATTTCGAGTCAGCAGTCAGGAGCTCACCTGAAGAACAGAGGCATACATTTCGAGTCAACAGTCAGGAGCCCACTTGAAGAATAGAGGCATACATTTCAAATCAGCAGTCAGGAGCCCGCCTGAAGAACAGAGGCATACATTTCAAGTCAGAAGTCAGGAGCCCGCCTGAAGAACAGAGGCATACATTTCGAATCAGTAGTCACGAGCCCGCCTGAAGAACAGAGGTATACATTTCGAGTCAGCAGTGAGGAGCCTGCCTGAAGAACAGAGGCATACATTTTAAGTCAGCAATCTGGAGCCCACCTGGAGAACAGAGGAATACATTTCAATTTAGCAATCAGGAGCCCGCCTGGAGAACAGAGGAATACATTTCAAGTTTTAGCAGTCAGGAGCCACCTAAAGAACAGAGGCATACATTTCAAGTCAACAATCAGGAGCCCGCCTGGAGAACAGAGGAAATACATTCAAAGTTTTAGCAATCA
Source organism: Nicotiana glauca (assembly GCA_026770625.1). Taxonomy (NCBI): domain Eukaryota; kingdom Viridiplantae; phylum Streptophyta; class Magnoliopsida; order Solanales; family Solanaceae; genus Nicotiana; species Nicotiana glauca. The sequence goes on from MU760201.1 coordinate 36,035, forward strand.
GGAGCCCCCTGGAGAACAAAGGAGAGAACAGAGGAATACATCTCAAGTTTTAGCAGTCAGGAGCCTACCTGGAGAATAGAGGAATATATTTCGAGTCTGCAGTCAGGAGCTCGCTTGGAGAATAGAGGAATACATTCAAGTTTTAGTAGTCAGGAGCCCGCCTAGAGAACAAAGGAATACATTCAAGTTTTAGCAGTTAGGAGCCTGCTTGGAGAACAAAGGAAGTATAGTTCAAGTCTTATCCTTCAATTTTTACTGATATTCGGCAACATGATTTAGTTCACAACTATATGTGTACCCAGCCACCAAACTGGGGCAGAAATTTTTTTTTGTTTTGTCTATTTTGTTGAAGTCAGGAGCCCTCCTGAAGAATAGAGGAATACATTTCAATTCAGCAATTAGGAGATCGCCTGGAGAACAGAGGAATACATTTCCAGTCAGCAGTCAGGAGCCCGCCTGGAGAACAGAGGAATACATTTCAAGTCAGCAGTCAGGAGCCCGCCTGGAGAACAGAGGAATACATTTCAAGTCAGTAGTCAGGAGCCCGCCTGGAGAATAGAGGAATACATTCAAGTTTTAGCAGTCAGGAGCCCTCCTGAAGAACAGAGGAATACATTTCAAGTTTTAGCAGTCAGGAGCCCGCTTGAAGAATAGAGGAATACATTTCAAGTTAGCAGTCAGGAGCCCGCCTGAAGAACAGAGGAATACATTTCAAGTTTTAGCGGTTAGGAACCCGCCTGGAGAATAAAGGACTACATTTCAAGTTTTAGCAGTCAGGAGCCCGCCTGAAGAATAGAGGAATACATTTCAAGTTAGCAGTTAGGAGACCACCTGTAGAACAGAGGAATATATTCAAGTTCAGCAATTAGGAGCCGGCTTGGAGAACAGAGGAATACATTTCAAGTCAGCAGTATGGAGCCCGCCTGGAGAGCAGGGAATACATTCAAGATCAACAGTCAAGCATCACTCGGAGAAAGGAAAACATCTCAAAGTGTAGTCAGTAGTCAGGCAACCACTTGGAGAAAGGGCAAAACATCTCAGATCACAATTCAAGGCAGCAACAAAAGGATGTCGCCGGGAGAATACAAGTTAACAAGGCAACAAGAACCACAAGAGCAAGTTTGAAGATATAGATAGGATCTTTTGTAATTCATAAATCATAGCTTAGTCTAGTTTCTTTTTATTTGTGACATGGTGTAATAAGGGGGTTCAGTAAGCAGTAGCAACAACAACAGCAACAGTGAAATCACAACTTTATGGTAGTCCCAGCTACCAGACATTCCTGAACTACACTCACCTGATTCCTTTTTAGCCAAGGATATGTAGGAAACCTTAGAAGCAGGGTGCGGTCAAATCTTTCAAAAATGATTCTCACAGAGTATTCAAACGGGCAAAAATCGCTCGTATCCGCTCACTTATCTTTGCACGAAAACTCTTCGAGTTTCCGACCAAAGAGGGGCAGCTGTGAGCACGTATTTTTTCCCTATATGAATTACTCCCACAAATTCAAAACAAATAGTTTCTTTCAGTTTTTGCAATTCTGTGGATTTTTGTGACATTTTCTGTTAATTGTTTGCATTTTTTGTCTATGCATTTTAATTATTGAAAAATACAAAAATATACATTGCATCTGTATTTAGGACTTAATTTTACATATTCTTAGATTAATTAGTAATTAGGGTTTGACAAAATAGAAAAAAATTCAAAAATAATTTATTTGTGCATTGCTTAATTCTTAGTTTTGAATTTCATTAGTTTTCCTTAATTTCGTAGTTAATTAATTGTGTTTAATATAATTGGGTAGGTTAATTTAGTTTTTAAGAATTAATTTAGGTTTTTGGTTTTATTTGAAAAGAAAGCAAAAAAGAGTTAAATCAGATTTTGGGCCTTCTTTCATTACAAGACCCATGGCCCAAACCATGTCACACCTGTCTGCCCCATTTCCCTGACCCAGTCCGGACCCTCCCCCCCACCAGAAATGACGCTACTTCAACCAACAAAATCCCAGCTGTTGATCTTGTGTGATCCAACAGTTGGGAATTAAACCCCTATCTCCCATTAATATGTCCGAAGTACTCAGAGACTCTTCGTCTCTTCCAAACACCCCAGTACTTCATCCCCTTCACCCTGAAACCCTAGATTCACCATTGTGACATACCACAAAGCTCCAGCTTCACCCAAACCAACACCAAATAACCATCATACCCTCCTCTTTTCAAATCCTAGGCCAGTTTCTTTCGAATGAGGCCGGAACTCGTCAAATTTCAAAAGCAAGGGTTCGAGTTTTGGAAGCCAAATTAGAGTTATGCATGCAAAATCACTCCTCCACGTCTTCTTTGAGTGTCAAAAGCCTGTGTCATCTCAGATTAGTGTTACTCGTGTATTCTTACCAAAGAATGGACAAGTTACACCATTTTGGGGTGAAATCAGAGTTGTCGGATGATTTCGAGTTTGAATCGATAAGTCTTTGCTTTCTTTCTCGTTTGTTTTCTGTTCCTCCACCCCATTTTTCTTTTTCTTCTATCTCTGGCATGTCCGTGTGTGCTTGCATATTTGTCTCCACTTCTTCACTTCCTCTTTCTAAGATTTTAGCCTATGTCCTTTGTTATCGTCTTGGTTTTATTTGATCCTTCCTGATAAATAGTTTAGTTAACTGGTTAATTAGCGTTGCTTTAAGTTTCATTTGTTTTAATTTTTGGGTCCATGTTGAGTTTTGTTCACATATTTGGGAATCCAATATGTTTCTAAGCTCTCATGATTGGCAGGCTTGGACTTGGGCCAAAGGAAAGGGTTCAACCCAGGTCTCGCCATAATCAATCTAAGTTAAGCCTTTGGGGTCCAATTGAACCCGGGATGGGGTGATAGGATATGGTAATTAGCAGGCTTGTTCAGGGGTAATTTGGGGAAACTAATGAAGGAATCTTTTAGCAACAGAAACAAGAAGCTTCTAGTAGGGTTTTAGCAAAATTTCAATTGGGTAGTTTAACTTGGGTAGCAAGTCAATAATTAGAGGGTATCTAAGCAAAAAGAAAAATTCACAAAGGGGCAAAATAAAATCTGAGGATTGCCCTATGGCATGGCCAATAAAAACATATCATTCTTTCCTTTGAAGGCAAGAATTGAAGAGCTGAAAATCCAAAAAACATCAGAGGCAGCTTACACATTCTGAAAAATCTAAGAGATTTTCGAGAGATTCTTGGAGCTGAAAACCCAAAGAAATAGAAGCTGCATAAATTTAATGTTTCATAGATTTCAGAGAGTAAAAATAAAGGAAAGAGGACTGGTTAGTTTGAGAAAAGCATTGTTCCATTGAACTATTATATCCTTCTTTGATTTCCGAGGTGTGCTTTCTTTTTCTGAGACTATCCTTGACCCTATTTTGAGCTGAAATAGTTTGAAGCTGGAGTAATAGATGTTTTTTTGAGTTATCCGGTTTGCTGGGACACTGATTTGATGAAATTGGGTTGTTGACATGTTGTTGCTATTGCTGATCTTTGTTGTTATTACTGCTGATCCCTCTTTATTTCTTTGTTCTCTCAATCTCAGGTACATTTCTGCATCCCCTCTAAATGTAAGGTTGATTTGGAATCAAAAAGTGGAAATCTGGAGCTTTGAGTCATATTCTTCAACAATTTGGGTCACTTGTTTGTTTTATTTTATTTAGAGAAAGTTTCATATGCTGTCCTTCAAGTTTTAATATGTAACTCGCATCTGAGTTCTGAACATCATATATTAAATCATGTCTGCTTTATTTTAGCCGGTGAATATAGCTTTATTTGGTATCACTAAATTTTGGGTTTGGAGTATGGTGACACAATGCCTGCTATCTCAAGTGCAAGAGTCATGTTTGCAATCAACATGTGCTTATCATGCTCTTTGAAGTTAGTTTGCTTGATTTGATTCGAATAGCTAGGATGAAATTGGTATTTGATGGCATGTTCCCATATACTGTGAATTATGATTTGCTCTAGGGGTTGGGACATTGAATAAGTGAATTAAACAAGAGATTGTCATTACAAGTAAGAGCAATTATTATATTAGTATCTGTGTTAGTATAGAATATGAGTTGGGATTGATTCATACCTTGCTAAATGTATTTAATTCTATATTTCATTGATCCAATCAATTTTCCTCAAGTTTTTGAGGAATCCCGAACTCCAGTGGACCACAAGTCCATTTGAACTAAATCGCAGGCCTTGGGCCTTTGGTCCAGAACGCTCAATTCTGAAAATTGCCAAATGGGCTCCCTTTATGCCCGACAAGGATGGTCAAAAAAATTATTTGGATTAGCATATGTTTGATAGGCGTTTGGGCTGCTCGCTGGTCCCACGCGTATATCTGAATCACCAGGCCCATCCCGTTGTAAAAATGGCAGTCTTTTGACTTAATTTGATACGACAGAGTATCAATGCTTAGGATCACCTGAGTCGTCTCGAGGTAATTAGAGAGAGCTGCATCAGATACAAATAGCTATGGCCATTGTAATTAAGTTTCGATGCTGGAATAAATCGAGGCGTGATTTCAAATGCATGGCCCTCGTATTAGCTATATAACCTAGATACTAAAAATGACTAATATTTCCTAGAATATCCTTTAGGGCCGTTTAAAATACTATCGTGGTTGTGTATACGTTCGCGTAACATAATTACAATTATTAAAACAAAACTGGAGTATGAGTTCGCGCAACTTCGACCCAAACATTCTTAATAATAATAAAGCGTTACTAATTGTGGACACGTTCGCGTGACATGATTTTTGACGCACCAAACAAGTGAGTATACGTATGCGTAACCCATCAAGATAATTTCCTTAATTAAAAGCGATAAAGGAAGTAAATTATATAGTTTCTAAAATCAATAATTAAATAGTTTAATAAGACAAGTAGGATCTAAGAGACCGTGCTAGAACCACGAAACTCGGGAGTGCCTAACACCTTCTCCCGGGTTAACAGAATTCCTTACCCGAATTTCTGGTTCGCAGACTATATAATAGAGTCAATATTTTCCTCGATTCGGGATTTAAACCGGTGACTTGGGACACCATAAATCTCCCAAGTGGTGACTCTGACTTTTAATAAAATGAATCCCGTTTCGATTGTCACTTCAAGTTGGAAATAACTCCCTTTATTATACTCTTCCGGGGGGTGTAGTGAAAAAGGAGGTGTGACAGCCCCCTCAAAAGCTTCTACGCGATCACGGGACTCCCTACGCGATCGCGAAGGGCAAAACTTTGCAACAGCTGAACCTGCAAATCTGCAGCATCTCCAAGGCATGAAATGGTTCGATTGACCATCCAAAACTTACCCGAGGCCCCCGGGACCTTAACCGAAGGCACCAAAATACTCTAAAACCTTATTCAAACTTGTTCTAATCCTCAAAACACCTCAAACAATATCAAATCAACCAAAACACATCAGATTCAAGCCTAAGTTTAAAAAAACTTCCGAATTTTGCTTTTGATAAGAAACCCAACCAAACCACATCCAAATAA
>MU760201.1:46524-56684 GCA_026770625.1 Nicotiana glauca
CCGCACCTACAGTCCCGCTCCTACGGAAAAACCATCATAGGTGGACATCACTTAAGTCCACAAAAATCGCTTCTGCGATCAAGGGCCCCCCACCTGTATGCCCGCTTCTGTGCTCCATCCTCCGCTCATGCGAGTCCGCTTCTGGGGAACTCTGACCACACCTGTAGTCCCAACTAGGCAGGCCCAGATTTGCTTCTGCGATGCCGCACCTATGGCCCAAAGTGCATAGGTGCGATTACACCAGGTGCATCAAACTTCAGTCAATCCAACACAACTCCAAATGATCTGTTAACCATCTGAAATCAACTCGAGGCCCCAGGACCTCAACCAAGTATACCAACAAGCCCTAAAATATCATAAAAACTTACTTGATCCTTCAAATCATATAAAACAATTCTAAAAACACGAATCACTCCCCAATTCAAGCTTAATAAACTTTGAAACTTCAAACTCCTACAACCGATATCCAAACCTATTAAATCATGTCCGATTGACCTCAAATTTTGCACACAAGTTATATTTGCGATTATAGACCTACTTCAATTTCCAGAATCGGAATCCGACCTCGATAACAAAAAGTCCACTCCCAATCATACATCCCAAAAATTCAACTTTCGCCGTTTCAAGTCTAATTCAGCTAGAGACCTCCAAATCCCAATCTGGACATGCTCCTAAGTCCAAAATCACTTAACAAAGCTAACAAAAATGATGAAACTCAATTTTGGAGTCATCTACAGACAATTTTAACTACGGTAAGAAATTCAAGAACTTAAGCTTGCGCTTTTGGGACTAAGTGTCCCAAATCACTCCGAAACCAAAACAAAACCTCCCGACAAGTCATATAAGTATAGAATGATACAAGGAAATCAGTAAATAGGGGATCAGGGCTAATACTCTCGAAATGACCAATTGGGTCGTTACAACGACGGGTTGGAAAAACCCAAGGTTCTACAGAGGATGATTTTCCATTGGGGTATAATTGTAAAGTATAGGTTGGTAACAAATGAGACTTGAGAGGATGTTGAAAGTGGGATACAGTGGATCTTAGTATATTTATAGCATAACCTTATCAGGAAGTAAAAAAGATAGTTGTCATGTTTTATGGTTATCAATTTATCTCAGTTACCGATGATAACTCTTTCAGTTAACGGGTTTATGATTATTCAGTATGCCAAAATTCAGTTATTTAGTTACTAGATCTCCAATTTTTAGCGTATCCAAATTCTAGTGACCTATGAGTATACGGTGATGTCTATGGGTGCTAAAAGAAAAATCTAAGTAACAATGATTATAGTGAAATCTTCACATGTTTTAGGTTTGGATTAAGACCCAAGACTCTATCCAGATGATGCAGGAAGTGATTTATTAGTTGATGGTATACTCTGAAGGACAAGTTTGTGTATGGTAGTGTATCTGTATTTATTTTACCTCATAGAAAAATTTCATTTTAATTTTTTGGAAATGGAGCCACATGTTGGATGATGATAGTTTAGATATCGGACCCCATGGTGTAACATGGTAAGTTTTTAACCGTGGCGGGCACAAACTTGATCACTATAGTTTTGGATAAAAAAGAGCCTAAGGGAAAAATACCTAGAGTCAGAAACGTTTGTTATTACCAAAGATGTATTTTTCGTACGACTCATGCATATGACTAGAAGATATGATGTACAAAATGAGAACCAAGAGAAGCCAATATCGAATTTCAGGGAATGATTTTAAGTTGTTCAGATTTATCCAAATAAGAACTAGAAAGTGCCATGTTAGTAAGTTATTATAAGAAGCAACTATTATTTTGAGATGAAAGATATGATATTTCTCACTTAAGTTATGTGACTAAGTATTTGCCCGGGTGTTTATAGTCTGTTATAATTTTGAAGTGTATAGAAATTTTGGGGTTAGATATTCCAATATTGTGCAAGACATATGAACTTTTCTTAAGCGTGGTCCATGCACATAGTTAAAAAAAAAAAAGATAGTATATGACCATAGAATATGGTCGGATGGTGAGGAAAGTTAGAAATAACTCTATGCTTCACTTTAATTATTCGAAGCAGAATAAGAAAATATGATGCTAGCAGGTGGTTAGTAAAAGAATATTAAGTAAGTTCTGAGTAGATATAGTGAATTAATAATTTCAGTAGAGCTAGTAGACATACGATTTGATTCGTTTAGCCAGGTAAACTCTAGTGAGTGGATGATAATTTGAAATACCAAACGCATGTTAAACCCAAAGAGCTTAAATTAAACCCGAAGTACAGTGATAATGGAAGAAAAAAAAATTAGCCAGGCTATTGATACCCAATTTTTTTCAAAATAGAATATATATACATATATAAGTATTTCCCAAGGTCCTATTATTTTTTTCAATTTTTTAAAGATTTTAAAATCAATGTTATTTCCCTATTTTATCAACAAAAAACCAATAAGTATTCCTAAAATTAGCATTTTGGTAATTCATTTATTAGATTCTCATATTTATACTACAATATAGCTAGTATGATTTTTGAATATTTTTACAAATTTATTTAGTATTTTTAAAAGCTAAATTGCATATAATTGCAATATTAGCCTATTTTAAGATTTAATTGCGTTTATAATTACAAAATTGGATCCAGTATTTTTAATCTAATATTTATATATTACTAATTAATTTAGTGCCTTTAATTTGTTTTCAGAAATTATTTTACTATTTTTTACAAAACAAATAAAGAAAAATGGCTATTTAAGTGTTAGCCTATTTTAATTTCGATTTTGGCCAGATTTGGCACCCCTAATACAACCCAATTTCAATTTCATATCGCCCAACCCAACTACTAAAATTACCCGACCCATAGCCCGCCTAAACGACCCGCCTGACTCCTCGTTTATTCTAGGCCGTTGATCGAAATGATCAACGACCACAATTCTCCTTTTTCTTTTTAATTTACCAACACCCCCTAAACCTAAATCATTTTCCACCTACCAGCCGCATCTGAACCCCCCATTCTCTCAAACTCTCTCGAAGCTTCTCAAACCCTAGCCACTCCCACCACTTCCACCCTAAAGCCACCGGAATCCATGGCTTCCTATGCCATCAGAGTCCTACACCGGCCTCCTATGACTCCCTCATGCCTGATTATGAGGATTTAAGGCCTGACCACGAAGAATCTTGGTCCAGGCTTCGTTTGATTCCAGAACTATGGCCACCCCCGTCCTGCTCCGGCAAACCATGGATGATCGAGCTTGACCTAGACCTCTCTTTCTTAGATAAGTGACTTTTCCAAGCCTTTCTCACTACTGGGGTTCTTCTAAAACCCTAACCCTTCGAGGTTTTTCTGATTCCTTTAGATCCGTAAGGTATCTATGTTTTCCCTAAGATTTTAAATAATTTTTCTGGATTTTCTTCCAAAAAACTACATTCAAAACCATTTCTTTTCTGATCTAGGGTTTTCTGAAAAGTATTTAAATGTTTCTCTGACTTTCTTTTTCTTTTTTTTTTGTGTATTTTCCTCTATTGTATTCTTGTATTTTCTTCTACCGTGTTCTTGTATGCTTCTTCTACTGTATTTTCCTCTACTGTGTTCTTGTGTGTTTCTCCTACAGCATTTTCCATTATTATGTTCTTAAGTGTTCTTATTAAGTTCCACCTACTGAGCTCTGTTTAAGTTTCTTCTAAAACTTCTTAGCATGCTTCTTTTATTGTTCTTATCAATTTTTCCCGTTATGTTTCGTATTAGCTTCTTCTACTCTAATTTCTTTGAGCACTTCTACTGTGTTCTACATGTCACTTTTCTATCATGTTTTCTCATGAGTTTTATTGCTGAAAGAGATATGTTAGAAGTTTTAGTTTTTCTTTAAGACTTCTGAACCTGTTTCGATTTAATTACTTGCCCTCTCATCTTTGCACTCGATTAATGGTGGAAACCCTAGAATTTGGGGGTTCCTCCAAGTTTGGCTGTGTGATTTGCTTGAACTAGGGTTTTATTTAAAAAAACCCTAACTCTTTCAGACCAATTTCGAGTCTCTGAACTGAGTTTGGACATCCTTGTTTTCATATGATTCTGACTTTTGCTAAACTCTTCTAAGACCTTTTGCATTGGACCTTTTGTATGCTACTAGATGATATTTCTCTTCTGCATTACTGACTTATGTGACAACCATTACCTACTGATTTTTTCAAAGGCATGACATCTTCTTTCAACTCAACATGTTTGTATGTTTTTTATATATGAAGAACTTCCCTCTAAAGTGGCTTTCAAAGTTGTGACCAGTTCAGACTTCCTTCTAAGCAGGTCTGATTGATTTTCTTTCCATTATTTGCTAATTTCCTTGTGATACAACTTAAGTTAAAAAAAACTTTTTCTCATCTTTTCTGACTCGGTTCATTCATGGACCAATAATTGCAAAATCTCAGACCCTTTAATTTATTAGCTACTAATTGATTTTCTTACCTTATTTGTACAACCGTGTATTTCAAATTCTATCCTTAAATAACTCTCTTATGTATTTACCACTAATTGCCTACTTTGCGCAAAGTGCTTACTTAACTTCTTTCCTTAAATAGTTCTTACCCGTTTGAATCTGAATTCCTTGATTAAAAGAAGTCTTGTGTGATTGATTCTTAATTGATATTCAGTTCCTTAACTGTATTCTTACCTTATTTCCGCCTGATTTTCACACTATAAAGGCACGACTCTTTCACAAACTCAAACAATACACAATTTTACTGACTCACACTTATAAAATAATATTTTCTCTTCTTGTCTGCACTGTGGCCTGTTTAGAAGAACTACTATTTTTCTCTACTTGTTTCTTTGAAACTGGTATGTCCTGATTTAAGCTTCAACATTACAACAATGTGTTTATTTATAGTTTGTGTATCCATGTCTATTTACTGTTTCTGTAGAGCTCAATATTTCAATTAGCATGCTGCTTTCTTTATGTTTGTTTCTGCTATGAATCCCTATTCCATACCCCCTATGTGTTTGAGCATATGGTTTAAGACATGGCAATATGTAAGTTATTGTCCATGAATTAAACTTAATCCTTTGGGATCCTAATCTCTAAACAATATGTTCTAACATGTTTATGGGTGTGCCAGCATTTTTTATTGATGTGTATGCCCACCAGCCTGTCTTTGCTTCTTTACCACCTCCCCTATACCCCTACGTGTACTGGTTTGAGCTATTTCCCTTTCCCTTTCCCCTTTCAGAACTTTGTTTCTGCACTTTCACTCTCTCTTAGTCCCTAAGTTCTGCCCCCCTCTTGTGAGCCTTTCCTTGGGACCTTGAGTTCCCTCTGAACTTGGACACTTGAGGGCTAGCCCTTCCACACTGCACTATGTCTTAATCTGGTGATACATTTGGATGTGAGAACTGCCCGGAGTCTATATGAGACTCTTAGGGAACTCGGACATGTCCAAATGGGAGAAAGGCTTTAGATCATGATCTCATTGGAGTTGGTTTACTTCATATTTCAGACAAAAAGTCTGAATCAGGCTCTCCTTGGTTGTACTTTTTTTAATTTCTGATGTATTTTCTTTTTATCTTCATTATGGGCTGTAATAATTTTGTAATAAACTCTCGGGGATGACTAGTGAAAAGGGGAGGGATAACTATGTATGCGAAGGGTAGATATCCTGCCTATAGGTTATTTCTGAATTTCTGCATTTCTCATATAGATACCATGTTTGTAGGAATTCTGCATTCTCTCGTATAGATACGATGTCTATAATTACCTAGAAATCTGAATCCTGCATATGCACATACAAAATATACCTATAGGTCTTTTTGAATCTTGCATATACATTCTTCATCAGGCAATCATGTTTATAGGTCTTAATTAATAAGTTTCAATTAGATATCATGCTCATAGGCTCTAAACGAAATTCAGCACCTAGATATCATGTTTATAGGGTTTCTGCATTTTACTATGTCCATAAAAGTGTTTAAAAATCAACAACGGATAGAAAGCATGCCTATAGGAACTATTAATCAAGTATGAATCGCTTCACTCACTTATAAGTCTAAAACCAGTAATAATGATGTACCATCAGTTGCAGAACTTATGATCTCTTGCTAAAACTTGCTTTTCTTTATAACTGACGACTTTTCTTAAATCAATATGTATTCAGTTTATTTCATCATTTTTGAAATCACTAGATATCATGCATATAGGATCCTCGTCCAATACCGAGGCAATCCTTAGGGCTAAAATTATAAACTGATTCAGATTTTATTAGCTACAACCAGCAGGCAGGCCTGATTCGGGCTTCTTATCTAAACTATGTAATAAATCAGTCCTCAACCTTTAAGTTTTAATCAGACCTTAAACAGTATGTGTAAGTCATGCTAAATTATGTGCTTTCTTTGGTTTAAAGGAGGTCTAACTGAGCCCTTCACTTGTTTATGTGGTTTCCCCCAACTTGCTATATGTGTTTTTGTATGACGCCTTAGAGTTTTTGCCTTTGAAACTATAAACAAGCCTAATATCCTTTCCCTTTAAGATTAGTAGTCCTAACTGTCTCTGGGAATGATAGGATTGGGGTAGGTAATAGCATGCAATAAGTAAATAAGACCATCCCGCGCTTTAATACTTAACGTGGTGGGAAATGGTAGATATGGTTATGATGACCACACGATAACATCACGTGTAACCCCTCACTGAGGAGTGATTACTGGATGTTGTGTGGGGTGATCCATATTATTTATAAACCTAGGACCCCCTTCCCTTTGTTTCTTTGATTCTTTGCTTCTTTTTCCAAATTATAAACTATTTCTATAAGGAAAAATCAGTCTCCCTTTCGTTCTTTCTTACTTTGCTTATTTGTAACCATTATGTGAAAATCCCCTATTACTTGAATTTTTTATTTGCCTATGTGTTATTTGCATTTAAATCACAACAATAGTTTGGCCGGAAACCACAGTAGTGGATCCTGAGGGGTGCCTAACACCTTCCCCTTGGGATAACTTCAAGCCCTTACCCGATCTCTGGTTATTCAAATCAAACCCTTCTTAGTGTCCTAATACACTTAAATTATTAGGTGGAGACTCTTCAATTCAATCCCAATTCCCAAAAGGAAACGAGTTGTCCTATCAAATGTCATAAACCCGATTTTGCGAGAAAAAAGGGGCGCAATAGCATGGCGACTCTGCTGGGGATTTTCTTTTATGCTTTTACCATTTCAAGCTATTATTGTGACTTTACATTCTTATGTGCCTTTATTTTTTTAATACCTTTAAGCATTTAATTCCCTCTTCTACTACAAAACTGACTTTAACTTTTTTTTTATTTCCCTTATTTCTTTTACTGCTTTCCTTTATTACTGGTTTAAATTATTGTAATTCTTACTTTATGAATGTGCAAATACGTGACAACTTGTTTTAATTATTGCAACTGCATATTTTCAACATCATATTCCACTCATGCCAAATAAAATACCATAGAAACACTTATAATGAGTGGTTGCGCTCTTTCGATATTATCACCCCTAAATCCGGCAAAGGCATATTTGCGATAAAACCACTCGATCAAAGGTGTAGTCGACGGTTCCGTGCCTTTCCCTCTTGATTTGTCCGCTCAAGGGTGCCAGTCTAAAACCCCATAGAAACCCTTTATATTTAAACTGTGCATGAATCATGGTCAAACCTAGCCGAGTCAGTTATGTTATCCGCATAATGACTCTTTAAGATAGCCTTATCCAAAGTCCACCGGGTTTCCCTAAAACCCAAACGGACATTACCGCGTTCTATGAATTTATTTGAAGAACTAAATGTTTTTATGCCAATTGTTTATATTAAATAGTCGAGTCTGGTGGAGGTAAGGGCCTAACCCTTTTTGTCTTGCAGAAACATGAGGCACGAAGTCCCTAGATTCGGCATGGTCACCAACATCTGCCCAAAATTGCTAAGTTGGTGGGAGGATCTTTATTCCAGTGATCAAACTCTTGTCCAGAAATACGACCTAGGAAATCTACCTTCTCTCTTGGAAATCCAACCCAACAACAAAATCATAGAAGCTGCTACTCTATTCTAGGATTGTGATAGGTCTGTGTTCCGCTTCGGAGACATTGAGATGACACCCCTGCTTGAGGAAATATGAGGACTCACTGATATACCATGGGAAACTCCGAGTTTGTTAATGCCAAAAAACTGCAAGGGTAGAGGTTTTCTCAAAATGATGTGTCTAAAGAAGAATCCAGACTTGACATGTTTTAAAGAGTCATACATTCCCTTTGACTATTTGTACAAGAGGTACGGTCACAACAAATCTTACCGTACTTATCCTGATGAGTTCGCCCTTACATCATTGGGACATATTCACCGAAGGGTCTCTATCTTCATGTTTTGTTTCTTGGGGATCATAGTGTTTCTAATGAGAAAAGTAAGAATCCATACCAGGCTAGCTATGGTCACCAAAACTCTAAAGGAGGGAATTGACGGACAACCATTCAGTCTCGTACCCAATGATCACTGCAGAGATATACCGAGCCCTAGAAAGGTGTCAACAGGGAGCCAAACACTTCTAGGGTATAATCTGCTACTTTAACTTTGGCTCGTAGAACATCTCCAAAAGGGTGAGTACCGACAGGAAACCCATCAAAGGGACTAGGATGATCATATCGCTTTTCATCACCCAAAGCGAATGAATTACATGCCCAACATGTTTGCCCAACCGAAGAATTCCAGAGAATGGGTCGAACTCTTTGAACATTTGACTGAGGACCAGGTACAATAGATGTTCGAGTGGTTCCCAACCGAGGAGTTCATCGTCCGGTCCAGGGACTCACCTTTCTTGATACTAATCAGCTTAAGAGGAACGTACCCTTACGTACCTCTTCGGGTTATGAGGCAAGCAGGCAAGAAGCAAGTTATACCCAGGGTTGACAAGATGAGTCACTTTCGGGCTGACTTCCAGAATGACGATAGTCCTTACAGGTGCCAGGCTCAGCACATGTGGCACTGCAAGATTGTCTTGGGAAGGGACACTATCAAACCGGACAGATACCATGCAGGTTGCGCTCCTTATTATTCAGGCTGGTTGGAGGATAATCATAGCGGACTGGGCCAGCATGGATTCGTTCGAGGTAACAGGATCATAGACGAAAAGGCTGAAGCACAGGACAAGTACAACCATCTGCAAAAGAGAATCCGAGAATGCAAAAGCGAGCACCATGAGATACAGGATACCAATCAAAAATTAATTGAAGAGTAGAAGGATATGGCTGTCAGCGCCAAAAAATGATTGGTCTATTTGGAGCGAGATATAGTAGAGTTGGAAAAGAAGTTTCTGAAGAGGGTCGAAGACTGCCGGACTGCTGAAGGAAATGCAGGGCCAGAGCTTACTTTGCTACTAGGACTGCGCGAGCGAGAGAAGCTGTTCGATGAAGCCAATGATGCCGAGTCTGGGGAAGGTCCCTCTGGGACCAAATATATAGGAATTTCCATTTCCGCTTTATAAAATGTAATAAGGCCAATAGCCATTAATGATTTTTTTTTTCTTGTTATTTAGTGTCGTTTTGGGATTTGTCTACCTTTTATCAATGAAATGAGGCATTTAGCATTCTAATTTCTCCAAATCAACTTGTCGCTAGGCCTACCTCGGGCACAATGAGGTCCCCAAAATTAGGACACACTTTATTGTGAGCACGTGATTTTTACCCCAAGTAAATGAATTCCAAAATCAAAATAAAATAATTTTTGTTTACTATTGTGTGAAATACTAGTGTTTGTTAATAGGTTGAAATAAAATTTGAATGAAGATAAAAAAGGGAATTAATTAGAAAATATCATTAAAAATTGTAGAACAAATGTGAGGAAATTTGGAAAATAAATCAAAAATAAAAAAAAATATATATCAGAAAATAATAAAATAAATACAATTGAAAATACAAAAACAAGACAAAATACCAAATATAAATACATTAGAGATTTGGGCCAAACATAAGAAAATATATCAGGCCAATACAGACCAAGCCCAGTTTTTTGATCCGGTCTGCCCCAACAGTACCCCAAACCAAACGACGCCGTTTAAAATCAAATAATCTGGGCCGTTGACACAATTAATCAACGAACCAGGTAAAGCGGTGCTTGATTAAGTAATAAGACGTCGTCTGAGTTAATTAATCACAGCCGTCCGTCTCGCTTGATCAAACGGACGAGGCTAAGGCATGACTTAAC
>MU760202.1:0-15629 GCA_026770625.1 Nicotiana glauca
TTCTCTTTGCATCCACACATATGATTGCTTGCTCCATTGTCCAAATACCACGAGCTGCAATCATCTCTGTCTTCTACCTTGAGTTCCATCAACAACGTTGACTCAACTTCTTCTTTCTTGTTGTCAACAAGGTTAGCTTTTTTCTCAACATTGCTACGACATTCCCAAGAGTAATGGCCAAATTTATGACAATTATAATACTCAATTTTTGATTTGTCATACCTTTGTCCATTATTTTCTTGGTAGTAGCCATGTCCTCTTCCTCCTCTTGTCCATGACCACGACCTCTGAATCTTTGGTGGATGTTAACTTCACTATTGAAGTTGTTACTATCAGTTCTTCCTCTTCTATGACCGTCACGGCCTCGTCCTCGTCCATTTCCTCGATAACTTTTTTCACCTCCATAATCCTTAAAGGATGCCTGAGTTTTAAGAAGTTGCTCCAGTTGCACTTCTTGTCTCCTCTTGATCTTTTCTTCGTGAGCCTGTAAAGATCCCTCCAATTGCTCCACCATCAAAGAGTCTAAATCTTTAGACTCCATAATAGCACACACCACAAAATCAAATTTAGGTGTTAAAGTGCGAAGGTTATTTTCTACCATACGGACATCTTCTATGTCCTCCCGTATTGTCTCAAATGATTTACAATAGCCTTCACTTTTGAACAATAATCCGAAATGCATTCGGATTCTTTTATTTTTAAAACTTTAAAGTTTTAACTTGCCCACCTTGTAATTTTGTAAAATCTCTGCCACCTTCTCTAAGGGCTTGTTGATCATTTTTTATAGAGCTTCCTCGTTATGGGTTTTTCATTTTGAGCGGAACAGCATCGGCATTGTTCGCCGCTCGAAGAGTGGCGCAGAAGGATAGAGTTCGGATCCTCTATTGACTTTTCTTCTTTAATTTATGGAAAAACTTGCAAGTTGTGTCAAACTATCAAGGCAAGTGGACCATAATCCTCGTGCTTTAATTTGATTTGTATGTCAATCAATTTCCTTATTTTTGTTGCCCTTGAGCTTCCGCAATTCAGTTGTCTTCTTTGTTGTTGTCTTTTTAAAGTTGGCCAATGTATTCCTCAATGAGATGACATCGCAATAATGTGTATATTATTCACCACATAAAAGGGGAAAATTTTGGATAGGTTTTTCCTGAATAGAACAAAATTATTTAGAAGAAAGTAATTAAGTTTTCTCGATATATTAAACATTCTCTCGTTCCAATTTCTATGACATTATCTGTTGAAAAAAGAAGCTTTTATATAGCCACACATATGTTTGAATTCTTGCATTTGCCGTGAAGATTCGGGCAATGCCAATTGCTCTGTGAAGTTAATGCCAAAATACTTGTGGAATCTGTCAAGTCTAGAAGTTGAGAATATTTTCAGCGTGATTGCTATGATAATAACAACATACTCAGTATATTCCCACATGTGGGGTCCGGGGAGGGTGGTCTGGGGAGGGTAGTATGTACGCACACCTTATACCTAGAGGTTGTTTCCAATAGACCCTCGGCTCATGGAGGAGAAGAAGAAGAAAGAAAAAGAAAGAAAGAGAGGGGAGAAAAGAATAAGTAGTACCAAAATAGTAAGAACATGAGAATACAATAACTGAAACAAACTAAACAACATGATGTAATATAAATCTAAGAAATAGGGAAGTACATGCATGCTACTAGTATTACTGGTAAGAAAGGGGGAAACTTTCAACTACCTACTAACCTTCTATCGTAATCCACATCCTCGGCGTGATTACTATGACATGGAATTGAATTTGATTCAGAAAAGCTTCTTAAAGAAATTTTCAAATTAATTTTAGTTAAAAGCAATATGGTTTGAAATTAGTAGGAGTATTATTTTTACATCCACTTATCTAATCCGAATACATTTAATTGAGGAGAGGGCGAAAATCCACCAAGAAGAAGTATAGTATTTTCCTTTTATTGTTTCAAAAATTGCTAGTAGGTAGTCGAGAGTATTAGTGTTAGTCGGTTTTTTACCTGTTATTCTCTTCGTTTCGATTTTTTACTATCTTGTTGTTGTTAGCGCTTGGTGCTGTTTTTTTTTCTTTTCGTGAGCCAAAGGTTTGTGTACACACTACCCTCCCCATACCTCACTTGTGGGGTTGCACTGAGTTTGTTATTGTTGTTGTTCAAAAATAAAATTTGATTTTTCTTTTTATCTGCTGGTTTATTAAGATTCTGCAATAGATAATGCATGTTATTGTTTAGGTTGCGGTCAGGAAAAAATTGGTGATATCTAAGCTTCAGTAGAAAACAATAGACTCCTATTCACCTAGTTCTGAAGTCTAAACCATATGAAAGGGCATATATAGATGGAGTAACTTGGGCAACTACACAAATCAAGTTTCCATATCCCTTTAAAGCAGACTGTTTACAAATGCATAGTAACTGCATGAAGAAGCACATTTTCTTATTGATTCTTCTCTTTATATTTCAATATTACTCCGTTTTTACATCGGCTGCTTCCTCAAATGGAACAGACCAACAAGCTCTACTAGCTTTCCGAAAACTTGTTACAAGTCCCAGTCCTTTTCTGGCCAAAAACTGGACCAAGAATACTTCTTTTTGCTCTTGGTTTGGTGTCACTTGCAGTTCAAAAAGGCAAAGAGTTGTGGCCTTGACTCTTCCTAATTTGCAACTTCAAGGCACAATTTCCCCCTCTTTGGCCAATTTGTCGTTTCTCAGAGAGCTCAATCTTAGGAACAACTTCTTCCATGGCAGCATACCTTATGACATTGGTCACTTGCCTCGCCTGCGAGTGATTGATATTCAAGACAATCAACTCCAAGGAAGTATTCCAACAAGTCTATTTCAACACCAAAAAGTTCAAACAATATCATTGGCTTTAAATAAACTCAGTGGTGAAATGTGGAAGGGGCCATGGTATGTACCAGAACTCAGAGTCTTAAATCTCTGGAACAATAGCTTCACAGGTATAATTCCTCCTTCTATTGGAAATTCTACAAAATTGATGAACTTAAGTTTGTCTGGGAATGGAATCAACGGCAACATTCCAAAGGAGATTGGTAACCTGAGCCAACTTGCAGTGTTATCCTTGTTTGATAATCAATTAACAGGTTCCATTCCTGCAGCACTGTTTAATATCTCCTCATTACTTATCATATCTCTAGCAAGAAATAGCCTTTCTGGTCCTCTCTTGCCTGATGAAGAGAAGATTTTGTCAAATCTAGAGTTTTTAGGTGTATCTTACAACCAAATTTCTGGTCGCATTCCTTCCAACATTTGCCAACTTGCAGAGCTGAAAATTTTGTCCATATCTTTCAACAACATAAATGGAGAAATACCCAGAAATATTGGTTGTTTAGCCAATCTCGAGGAGTTCTATATTGGTTATAATCCAACAAGTGGGACTATTCCTGCATCATTGGGCAATATTTCCACTCTGCAAAATCTTAATGCTATGAACAATAGTCTACAGGGGCCAATTCCTCCAGAATTAGGGAAGCTATCCAATCTGAGGCAATTAAGCTTTGATCTAAATCATAATCTTATTGGTCGAATTCCAGATGCTATTTTCAATATATCTTCTTTGGAACTCGTTGGTTTCAGTTTCAGCAACCTCTCGGGAAGAATTCCAGCCACTACAGGTCGTCGTCTTCCAAACCTTAGAGGAATTTACTTGTCATACAATCAGCTTGAAGGGGAAATTCCTCCGTATATCACAAATGCTTCCAAGCTTAACACACTGGCGCTAGATATGAACCTTCTCACTGGCACTATTCCTACAAATTTGGGGAATCTTCGTGAGCTGCGAGGGTTATTCCTATCTGGTAATCAACTTAATAATGAACCAAGTGAATATGAGCTACAATTCTTAAATTCATTGGTGGACTGTAGGATGTTGCGATATCTAGCAGTGGGTTCCAATATGTTGAATGGCATTCTTCCCAGTACTATTGGGAATCTTTCATCTACTATTGAAATATTTTATATAGCAGGTGCACACATCAATGGTGTCATCCCCAAAGGTATAGGCAACATGAGCGGACTAATGAAACTAAACTTTCAAGACAACAACTTGATTGGAAGTATTCCTTTTGAGGTTGGTAGGCTTAAAAAACTCCAAGGGCTATTTTTAAGTAACAATAAATTACAAGGGCATATTCTAGATGTAGTATGTGACTTATCTAATTTGGTTGTATTAAATTTGCCTGAAAATGAGCTATCTGGGGTGATTCCAGAATGCATAGGAAATCTTAGCATGCTACAACAGCTTGATTTGGCGTCTAACAATTTCTTATCAAAGCTTCCTTTGAGTCTTTGGAAAATGAGTAGTCTTCTCACACTAAACATGTCACGAAGTTCCATACAAGGAGAAGTTCCACCAGATATTGGAGAACTGAAGGCCATTGTAGCAATAGATCTTTCCAGCAACCACTTTTCAGGCATGATACCAAGTAGAATAGGGGACCTCGAGAACATGCTGTATCTTTCCCTATCAAACAACTCCTTGTTGGGCTTAATTCCATTATCCTTTTCGAGCTTGATAAGCTTGGAATTCCTGGATTTGTCTTTAAATGCCTTGTCTGGTAGTATTCCTAAGTCATTGGAAAACCTATCACACCTTACAAATATCAATGTTTCATTTAATGATTTAGAAGGTGAAATACCCAGTGGTGGTGTGTTTGCAAATTCTACTTCACAATCTTTCCTAGGGAACAGAGGTTTATGTGGAATGCAAGTACTGGGGGTTTCTGCTTGCACAATCACTAACTCTGGACAACAATCAAGGTTTAAGAAGCTTGTGCTAAAAGTCGTTACTCCGGTGGTTATTTCATCTTTTATAATATTCTTGTTGGCTTCAATTTGGATAATGAAACGACAGAAGAAGAAAGGGAAGTCTAAAGATGTGGAAAAGGTACCGGAGATCAGGACTTATCAATTGTTTTCTTATCTCGAGATTCAACGAGCAACAAATAATTTTGATGTATCAAATTTAATTGGTGTGGGAAGTTCTGGTTCTGTGTACAAAGGCACATTATCTAGTGGACTTGTGGTGGCAATAAAGGTTCTGGATTTACAAAATGAGGAAGCATGCAAAAGGTTTGATGCTGAATGTGAAGTGATGAGAAATGTTCGGCATAAAAATCTTGTCCCGGTGATTACTACTTGTTCTAGTGAATACATAAGAGCCTTTGTTCTGCAATATATGTCCAATGGAAGTCTTGATAATTGGTTTTACAAAGAAGACCGCCACTTGAACCTTCTTCGAAGAGTCACCATAATGCATGATGTGGCTTTGGCAGTTGAATACCTACATCATGGTCATCACACCCCCATAGTACATTGTGACCTAAAGCCAGCCAACGTTCTTTTGGATAAAGAAATGGTGGCATATGTTAGTGATTTTGGCATCTCCAAAATTTTGGCTGTAAGCAAGTCCATGGCTCATACCGAGACATTAGGCACTCTTGGTTATATTGCACCAGGTATACTAGTCTCGTTCTTTGATTATTCTTATTAAAATTAAGCCCTTCGAATTCTAGAACTAAATAAACAGCAAGGTTTTGTTAGTACAGAATTATTGTTATATTTGGAATGATTTATTCTATTTATTTTCATTCTTTTAAGAATATGGCTCAGAGGGAATAGTGTCTACTAGTGGTGATGTTTACAGCTATGGCATCATGTTGATGGAGGTTCTGGCAAAAAGAAGGCCAACAGATGAAGAGATATTCAATGAAAATATTGGCTTAAGGGAGTGGATAAAACGAGCATTTTCAGGGACTATGATGGAAGTTGTGGATGCCAATCTTTTTCTTGAGGAAGAACAGATCAATTCTAAAAGTGAAATTTGCATAGCGTCCATGTTACAATTGGCTTTGGACTGCACAAACGAAAGGCCAGAATCAAGGATAACCATGAAAGATGTAGTCAAGAGGCTTCACAAAATCAAGAACACATTTTTGGCAACATAGAAGTCAGCATCTCTTAAGGTGGTGTGCTTTCTGAGCTGCAAGTTAATATGTTGCTTTTTGTTCACTTGATATCTTTAATATAGTCGTCCGTATTACTTGAAGTCATGTACAGTTCGTAATTTTGAGTGTTGAAGTCCCTCATGTTGTAAATTTCATATTTGAGTGGTTTTGAACCAGTTTTACCTCTTTTTAATAGTAATTATGGTTTGAATGCTTGAACCAGCATTAAATCAAGAAATATTATGAAGGTGTTTACCTGCTCTGTTTGGCTTTCTGTTTGGAAGCTTGGAAATATGTCTTCCACCTCCTATCACCTCTAATTCTTATTTTGATACATTAGTTTATTCCTTTCTATTCAATAATTTAATAAACTTTATTTTAACTCAATGTGTTAGTGGAAAAAAATAATATTTGTGCATTATCCTTTGGGTTATTTAAATTCTCACATCCAAGTAATCAAGAAACCCCCTCAGCACTTGAGAACAAGGAGTTACTATCCCAACAATATGAAGATGTTGCATTGGGAAACATATAAGATGAGTCAGGATACTCAAATTTAGAAAATAGAAACAATAGTGCTTGATTCTTTGAGACATATAGAGGAACATCAGTTAGTTAGACCCAGATAGAACTTAAACTCAAATTTTTTAATGGTCACCCATTGCTTATATGCTGGTTAGGTGAATAAGGCATATTATATGAGTAAAATTGATAACTTAAATTTGGAATTTATTAACTGCAAATAGTCAAGTCAAGAGGTCGAGATATTCCACATCTATAATGTATTTAAATTTGGAAAAACTTCTGAAAAGCATTTTTTAAATAGCCAAGTCAAGGTTGTGGATACAAGCATATGTGTGAGTAATAAGATAATAGCTTGCTTATACTAATTGTATTTAGTTTAGTTTTGTTTCCTTCTAATACAAGATAACACCTTATCTTCTGTTTTGTGGAAATAATCTAAGTTGAGTAAACTGTTAATCAACTTTTTCATTCTGACCGTAAGTTAATTACTATCATTTGTATATGTTATTGATTTCCATTCCTTATTTTCTTTCTTATTTTTTTCGTTCTTGGTGCTCTATATAATGGAGTAAGTAACTTTGAAACCAAACAAATCAAGTTTCCATATTCGTTTTAAGCAGTCTGTTTCCAAGTGCATATGGAGAAGTACATTTTCTTATTGATTCTTCTCTTTCTAGTTCAATACTACTCAGTTTCTATATCAGCTGCTCCTTCAAATGAGACAGACCAAGAAGCTCTTCTAGCTTTCCAAAATCTTGTTACAAGTCCAAGTCTCTTCCTGGCCAAGAACTGGACTAGCAATACTTCTTTTTGCTCGTGGTTCGGTGTCACGTGCAGTTCAAGAAGGCAAAGGGTTGTAGCCTTGACCCTTCCTAATTTGCAACTTCAAGGCACAATTTCTCCATCTTTGGCTAATTTGTCCTTTCTCACGGAGCTCAATCTTGGGAATAACTTCTTCCATGGTGGCATTCCTTATGGCCTTGGCAACTTGCCTCGCTTGCGAGTGATTGATATTCAAAACAATCAGCTCCAAGGAAGTATTCCGGCAAGTCTATTTCAACACCAGAGAGTTGGAAAAGTTTCTTTGGCTTTCAATGAACTCAATGGTGAAATGTGGAATGGGCCATGGTATGTACCAGAACTCAGAGTCTTGGATCTCATGAACAATAGCCTCACGGGTATAATCCCTCCTGCTGTTGGAAATGCCACAAAATTGATGAACCTCAGTTTGTCTGGGAATAAAATCAGCGGCAACATTCCAAAGGAGATTGGCAATCTGAGCCAACTTGCAGTGTTGTCCTTGTACGATAATCAGTTAGCAGGTTCCATTCCAGCAACAATGTTTAAAATCTCGTCGCTAATTGAGGCAGCCCTGGGAATCAATAAGCTTTCTGGTCCTCTCTTGCTTGATGAAGGGAACATTTTGTCAAATCTGGAGTTGTTAGGTATATCTTACAATCAGATTTCTGGTCACATTCCTTCCAACATTTGTCAGCTCACAGAGCTCAAAATTTTGTCCATATCTTTCAACAACATAGCTGGAGAAATACCCAGAAATATTGGATGTTTAGGCAAGCTTCAGATGTTCTTTATTGGATTTAATGAAATAAATGGTATTATTCCCACTTCATTGGGAAATATTACCGCTCTGCAATATCTTAGTTGTCCAAACAATCACATAGAGGGGCTAATTCCTCCAGAATTAGGGAAACTATCACACTTGAGGCTGTTATATTTTCAGGAAAATTATAATCTTACTGGCGAAATCCCAGAGGCTATTTTCAACATATCTTCTTTGGAGACTATTTTTTTCAGTTTCAACAAACTCTCGGGGAGAATTCCAGCCACTACAGGTCTTCATCTTCCGAACCTTCAAGAACTTTTCTTGGCACAAAATCAGCTCGAAGGGGAAATTCCTCCGTACATCACAAATGCTTCCAAGCTTGAGACATTAGAACTATCAGCGAACTATCTCAGAGGCAGTATTCCTACTAATTTGGGAAATCTTCGTGAGTTGCAAAATCTGCTGCTGTGGGGTAATCAACTTGTCAATGAACCAGGTGAACATGAGTTGCGATTCTTCAATTCTTTGGTGGACTGCAGAAAGTTGCGATATCTATATGTCGGTTCCAATCCATTAAATGGTGTTCTGCCTGATGCTATTGGAAATCTCTCGTCTACTATTGAAAATTTTCATATGTTTGATGCACACATCAACGGCCTCATTCCCACAGGTATAGGCAACATAAGCGGTCTATTAGGCCTAGACTTTGAAGAAAACAACTTGACGGGAAGTATTCCTTCTGAGGTTAGTAAGCTTACACAGCTCCAAGGGCTATTTCTCACTAAAAATAAATTACAAGGGCATATCGTAGAGGCAGTGTGTCATTTATCTAATTTGGTTCGATTAACTCTGAATGATAATGAGCTCTTTGGGCTAATTCCAGAATGTATAGGAAATCTTAGCATGCTACAACAACTTTATTTGGATTCTAACAACTTTTCATCAAATCTTCCTTTGAGCATTTGGAAGATGAGTAGACTTCTCTATCTAAACATATCAGAAAATTCTATAGAGGGAGAAGTTCCACCTGACATTGGAGAACTGAAAGCCATTGTAGAACTAGATTTTTCTAGTAACCACTTTTCAGGCATGATACCAAGCGAATGTGGAGACCTCCAAAACTTGAAGTCTCTTAACCTATCAAACAATTCATTTTCAGGCCCAATTCCATTATCCTTTGCCAAGTTGATAAGCTTGGAATTTTTGGATTTGTCTTTCAATGCCTTGTCAGGCACTATTCCTAAATCGATGGAAAAACTATCACACCTTATAAGTATCAATGTTTCATTCAATGATTTAGAAGGTGAAATACCCATTGGTGGCGTATTTGCAAATTTCACTTCGCGATCTATCCTAGGGAACAAAGGTCTATGTGGAATGCAAATACTGGAGGTTCCTGCTTGCCCTATCACTAATTCTGGACAACAATCAAAGTCTAAGAAGCTTCTGCTAAAAGTTGTTATTCCAGTGGTTATTTCATCTTTTCTAATGTTCCTGTTGGCTTCAATTTGGATAATGAAACGACAGAAGAAAGGGAAGTCTAAAGATGTCGAAAAGGTACCGGAGATCAAAACTCATCAATTAGTTTCCTATCACGAGATTCAGCGAGCAACAAATAATTTTGATGGATCAAATTTAATTGGCGTGGGAAGTTCTGGTTCTGTGTACAAAGGCACATTATCCAGTGGAATTGTGGTGGCAATGAAGGTTCTGGATTTACAAAATGAGGAAGCATGCAAAAGGTTTGATACTGAATGTGAAGTGGTGAGAAATGTTCGGCACAGAAATCTGGTCACGGTTATCACTACTTGCTCTAGCGAACACATAAGAGCTTTTGTGCTGCAATATATGTCCAATGGAAGTCTTGATAATTGGTTGTACAGAGAAGAATGCCACTTGAACCTTGTTCACAGAGTCACCATAATGCTTGATGTGGCAGTGGCAATTGAATATCTACATCATTGTCATGACACTCCGATAGTTCATTGCGACATAAAGCCAGCCAATGTTCTTTTGGATGAAGATATGGTGGCTCATGTTGGTGATTTTGGCATCTCTAAAATTTTAGCGGTAAGCAAATCCATGGCACACACCGAGACATTGGGCACTCTTGGTTACATTGCACCAGGTATACTAGTCTCTTTCTTTTCTCACTTATCATAAATCCTCTCTCTTATCAAATTTTAGTACTTCCGGATTCTATAAATAAATAAAAATCAAGTACTTGTTACTAAATAATTATTGGTATATATCGGATGAGTAATTCTTTTTCATTTTCGTTCTCTTAAGAATATGGCTCGGAGGGAATAGTGTCCACTAGCGGTGATGTTTACAGCTATGGAATCATGTTGATGGAGGTTCTGGCAAAACGAAGGCCAACAGATGAAGAGATATTTAATGAAAATCTTGGCTTAAGGGAGTGGATAAAACGAGCATTTTCAGGGACAATGATGGAAGTTGTGGATGTCAATCTTTTTCTTGAGGAAGAACAGGTCAATTCTAAGAGTGAAATTTGCATAGCATCCATGATACAGTTGGCTTTGGATTGCACAAAGAAAAGGCCAGAATCAAGGATAACTATGAAAGGTGTAGTCAAGAGGCTTCACAAAATCAAGAACACATTTTCGGCAACATAGAAGTTAGCATCTCTTAAGGTGGTGTGCTTTCTCAGCTGCAAGTTAATATTATTAGATAATGAACGTAGACATAATCTGAATGTAGATATAATCTTATTTAATATACATAGCTAGCATAATTATAGGATTCACAACAGATTTATAGGATTTTCTTTTTGATTCTTTCCATAGTTAGGACTCTATGTACTTGTATATATACTTGTTACTTCTTGAATACAACATAAGAGAGATTTCTCTATTGTCTATGTACTTTACATGGTATCAAAGCAGGTCTACTGCTCGTCAGAGTTGAGCTGAATTCGCTGCCGGAAATTCCTTGACCGGAAGCTAATATAATGCTGCATTCTGGGCCGGGCCCGGGCCTAAATGGGCTTAACGGGCCGGGCTTAACGGGCCCGGGCTCTGGCGGTCCCGAGCTTCGTGGGCTCAACGGGTGAGACCAGCCCATGACGGGCCTAAGCCCATATGGTCCTGGGCTTAGCGGGCCTAGCGGCCTTTTTTTATTTTATTTTTTTTTGTTTAAGGCAATATATATATCTTGTAAACCATATCATGGCTATATAAAATAGTAGAAATCTAATTATTAAAAGTGCTTGACGAAAAAGTAATATATATATATATATATATATATAATATATATAGTATACTAGTATAGTATATATAATATATATATAGTATACTAGTATAGAATGTTATGTATATATATTTCATTGTATATTTTCTTGTAGTATATATATAGTATACTAGTATAGAATGTTATGTATATATATTTCATTGTATATTTTCTTGTAGTATATATTGTATGTTATGTATATATATTACCTTATATATTTTCTTGTAGTATATATTGTATGTTATGTATATATATTCTCTTATATATTTTCTTGTAGTATATATATTGTATGTTATGTATATATATTCCCTTATATATTTTCTTGTATTATATATTGTATGTTATGTATATATATTTTCTTGTAGTATATATTGTATGTTATGGATATATATAGTATAACTTATATATTTTCTTGTAGTATATATTGTATCTTATGTATATATAATATAGCTTATATATTTTCTTGTAGTATATATTGTATGTTATATATATATTATAGTTTATAAATAATTCCAAGTTAAAGACAAAAAAATATTGCAAAAAGATATTCAAGGGCATGTCTTATAATTTTTATTACCAAAAATTGCATATCTTTCTTAGTCTTCCTTCCCCAAATGGAATGAGCACAACAAGGTACTAATACCACCATTAAAAGGAAAAAAAACTAAAGAAGATGTGCCAAAGTACAAGTTACAACATAATCTACATTGTATCTCTAACAAATNTAATCTCTGAACAGCACTGATTTTTCCAAGCTCTCCCTCATAGACGCTCTATGATCACCTTTTTGAAGTCTTGCTTGACTGAAAGCGCTCTCTGATGCAACAGTTGAAGCTTGAATAGATAAAATATCCCGAGCCATCCTTGCAAGAATCGGAAAATGTTTTTCCCTTGCCTTCCACTATCCCAAAAGATCAAAAGAGCCGTCTGGATTCTCCTTTTCAAGTCCCTGAGAAACATAAACTTGAATCTCATTTAGATGTGAAGTTTCATCATAATTATCACCTTGAGAACCCCTAAACTCCGTCCAAGATTTAAGAACTTTTAAGCCCGCAGCTCTTTTAGACGATTGTGTATTAGACGAAGTAGGGGTTGGAATATTTGGCCTAGCATGCTCTAAGGCAAGTTGATAAGCATTATAAACTGTTTGAGCATTAATTTTAATTGAGGTTTTTGCATCTGCAAGTGTAGCAAGTTCCTCATTTGAAAGATCTAAAGCCTTATAAATATTTGAATACCAAAAATGAGGACCTCCCAATTTCATTGTAGGATTTAACATTGCAGCAACACCATAAATAGGAGGGATAGGAAAAAAATATTTTTTAAACTTTTGTTTCATTTCATTTATAGCAAGTTGATAAATTTTCCCACCCTCCAAAAATTCAACAAACAAATCATATAGTGCTGCAATATAAACTAAACAGTTTGAAATAGTAGGATAATATTGCCCAGAAAATGCATTTGTAGCAATTTGAAAATGTTCTAAAAAATCTAAAAGAATTTTAACATTCGTCCAATCTTGAGTAGTAAGAATTTCATCATCATCCTCACCACCTACCCGAGCATTAAACATTGCATTAATTGGGTTTCTATATTCATATGCAACTACTAAACTTTCGTACATACAATTCCATCTAGTCGGGTAAGGTTTAGGAACCTTTCTTTCTCTAAGGCCATATTCATCACATTTTTTAAAATACTCTCTAAGTGTACTTCTACGGTTTGAATAAAAAATCCAATTAAGAGCCTTTCTAACCTTTTCAATTTCTAAATTTAAAATTCGCATACTATCACCGACAATTAAATGATAAATATGACAAATACATCTAACATGAAAAATATTACTAAATGCAGGATTTAGTGTTGTTGTAAGTATGCCTATAGCACTAGTGTTACTAGAAGCATTATCCATAGAAATTGCATTTATTTTATCTCTAAAGCAATAATATCTGCAACAGTGTTAGCTATAAACTTACCTGTGTGACGTGAATTAATTATTCTATACGCAATTATGCGTTTTTGCATTGTCCACTCCTCATCTTTCCAATGACTTGTAACAGTTAAATAATCACAATCATTATCACTTCTACCAATATCAGTAGTAATAGAAATCCGATTAGGTATATAAGTAAATAAATACCGCAAATATTGTTCATATTCATGTTTATATTTATAAATATCGCTCTTAACTGTTGCGCGAGGCCAACCTTTATAAGTAGGATTAAAAACTCTTCTAATATAATGAATCCAATTAGGATTGGAAGCAAAAGTATAAGGTAAGCACATAACGGTAATCATCTTTGCTAATTCTTCACGATCTCTATTTGGATCGTAATATAAAATACCTCCGGTCACAGTATTAATTCCTGGTTGAACTAGATTTGAACCTGTACTAGGGTTAACCGCAGAATCTACACTTGTCCCCTCCAGCTGCGCTTTCATTTGTAAAAATCTAGCTTTATCTCTAGGGTGTGTTTTTATGTGCCTAGTCAAACTACTCGTGCCGCTACAGTCTCCAGTATATTTATGCGCCATTAATTTCCCACAAGTTTTACACTTAGCCTTATTTTTTTCTCTTACTTGAGTAAAAAAATTCCAAACTAATGATGTTTCTAGGCGTTTAGCAGGTTCTCTATTATAAGTAGGAGTTTCTACAGGTGGGTCGGCCGGTGCATTAGTTGGGTTATTAACAGGACTAGTAGGTGTATCATCTAAATCCGGTGCTTGGGTTTCATCATCATCATCATTTTCCTCATTATTTTCTAAGATAGTTTCATTATGATAAAGAGCATTCCTGATTTCATCATCTAATCTTTCACCTGGTGCAACATTATGGCAAAATTCACTATCGGTAAATTAAAAACAAGGGTGATCACTATCAAGAATAAGGTTCGGAGGAGGACGTCTAGGTTGGCGACTACTTTCAACTTGCTTATCTTTTCTAGGTCGGGGAGCCGGGGGAAGGGTAGTTGGTTGGCCACTACTTTCACCGGTTTTATCTTTTCCCTTACCACCAAATATTTTTTTCAAAGAAAATGCCATATTAATTATAATTATGAAAACTAAAACACACAAAAATATATTCTTAAAACTTAAGAGTTGAAACGAGTTTACCGAATTGCCGAACAACTTCTTGAAAATTGAAAATCGTTGAAGACTTGAAGACTTCAATTCACCAACTTCACATTTTTTCACGAAATTTCAACAATAAAATAAGCAATTCTAGTAGAGAGATTGAGAGAGATTGAGAGATATTGATGAATTGGTGAGTAAAAATAAAAGAATTAGGGGGTATTTATAGTTGAGAAATGGGGAAAAGTGTAATTATATATAGTTTGGGGTTAAAATAAAGTTTGGGGGCCAAATGACTATTTTATAAAATACCAAACGGCTACTTTTTAAATATGGCCGTTGGGCTGTTTTTTTTTTAAAATTTTTTTTTTAAATTATAGCCGTTAGGCCCGCCAGGCCCGTTGCGCCCGGACCAGGCCCGCCAGCCGGTCTCGGGCTAAACGGTCCCGGGCTCGTGGGCCTACCGTTGAAGACCAGCCCGCCTCGGGCTTTAAGAGACTGTTAGGACCGGCCCACAAGGCCCGTTAGGACCGCGGGCCCGGTCCGGCCCGGTTTAGGCCCGACCCACAGTGCAGCATTAAGCTAATATGAGGTCTCTTCGACATTTCCAGTTGACTTGTGGTGGTTCTCTAATCATAAAACCACATTTTGGCAAAGAACAACCTCATATCAGATCTTATTCTCACTTTGTTTGGTCAGGTTTGAGTTTCGTTTATTGGTTATTCGATTTCTTTAATTCTGTGATATTTTTCTTGGAGGTTGCCTGTGTGAGAAGCTTGCGTATTTATTTTGACTTAGTGTGGTGATCGATTAGTGACTTGATATTGTCGGTTAGGTCTTTCCTTATAAGAAACTTTGTTGGTCTTCGATTTTGTTTGAGCTGGGGACAAATTCGTTTGGTTCTCTGATTTGGTTGAGTGGATTATTAAAGTTGAATTATGTTCAATAGATTGTTGATTTCGTATCTACCAGGATCTGTTTGGGTATCTTTTAGCTTGGGGAACCTCTGTCAGTTTAATGAATTTGTTATTGAAAGGAAAAAAATGATGGTAAAGAATAATAATGGAACAACTCCTAGTCCAACAATCTTAGTTTCGGATGAGTTTCTAAAATTCCTTCAATATCATAAATCAGTTAAGGAATCTTCTTCAGTTACTGTCACACCTCTTTTTTAGGGCGCTTACACCTCGCGAATGGTATAATAAAAAGAGTTTCTTCCAATTAAAGGACGGTCGGAACGGGATTAGCTATTTAAATTTTTCA
>MU760203.1:0-13149 GCA_026770625.1 Nicotiana glauca
CACCAACTCAGTAAGTAACAAGTCCAACCTTTGGACTGATAGGTAGTGACGAACTCAACCTCCTCAAGGATAACATAAATAATATACAAAAATGTAGGCATGCTTTCAGTTAAATAAATAGCTCGAACAGTAAAAATAGAGCAAATATGAACAAGGTAAAGAAGTGTAACTATGTTACATCTACATGTCAATGCACATGCTGTATGGAATATACCATGTTGAGTGCCTCATGTGCCCATAATCTCAAATGCTCGTCCACTCAATACTGTATATGGCTCTACAACCCAGGGAAGATCCATCCCAGAATATATACATCTCTAACGTCAGCCACTCAGTACTGAGAAAGGCAATTCCAGCTTAGGGAGAAGATCCATCTCCAGATAATAATAATAACAACCTCACAACCACTCGGTACTGTCACAAGGCCCAAGGAAGATCCATCCCGAAATATATATGCAGATCACTGACAACAGTCATCCAGTACCGAGGAAGGCTATTCCAGCCTGTGGAGAAGATTCATCTCCAGATAGTAAGTCCTTCGAACAAGATCCATGTCCAGGAAAGATCCATTCCTCAATAATATCATCTGCACTCACTGGGGATGTAAAGACTCAGGAGGGTCTTCTCTTAGCCTAAGCACTATAACAAGCCAACAAAGGCATGTTCAGTATATCGCTACACCGTGCAGCTCGATCCCATACTGTCACTCGATATCAGGCTCTTGGTCTTACTCAATCATCACTCTCCAGTCTCTCACACACGGGCTCAGAATGTCATGATACTAGCCCGAACAATGATATAATGTGTCAAATAACAATAATCGAGTTTGAGGCATGATATAATATGCAAGAAAATGATTGAGTTCAGAGTATCAACAAAGCTAATGATATGGCAGCATCTTGGGTCTCAACAGTATTGGCGCAAAGCCTTAACATGATAATTAGCATGATTTGCAGCTCATGAACTTAATCACATAATTACAACACAAATATCATCAAGAAAGAGTCACTAAGTGGTGCCATGGAATGAACCAAGCCACAATTTCTCATGGTGCACGCCCATACGCCCATCACTTGGCATTTCTGTCACCTCAATAGTAATCATAAAACACATAGTTCGGGGTTTCAAACCCTCATAACCAAGTTTGGAAGCATTAATTACCTCAATCCAAGCCAAACTCTAGCCCGCGATGCCCTTGCCTCTCGATTCGGCCTCCAAATGCCCAGAATCTAACCAAAATCAGTATATAACCATCAATATACACTAAAAGAGTGAAACCCATACAAAAATAATCAAATTACATCAAAAATTTCGAAATTGGTCAAACCCGACCCCTGGGCCCATGTCTCGAATTCTGATAAAATTCACAAAACTAAAATCCTTACACTTTCACAAGTTCATACATACCAAATACACCAAAATACGACCACAAACGATCCCTCAAATTCCTAAATCAAAGTCTCAAATTCCAAACCCTAAACCCCCAATTTTAACCACAAATTTCCAAAAATTTCATGCCTAATCAGTAAAATATCACCATAGAAACAAGTTTTAGTTCCAAAAATCTTACCTCCACGAAATTCCTTTGAATCCCCTCTTCAAATTTCTCCCACAAGCTCCAACCCGTATGAGAAATTGATGAAATAAGCCAAATATTCGCGAAGGCATCTATTTATATTATCTGCCCAGTGATACCACACTCGTGGTCCAATTTTCGCACCTGCGGGACCGCTTCTGCGCTCCATCCAACGGCTTATGGAATTTTATTTAAATTTCCCTAACTACATCTGCGACTCCATATCCGCACGTGCGACTTCTGCCCTTTTCACTTGTGTCCGCATATACGATCATCGCACCTGCGGTCCCCTAACCACTGGTACGATTATGACAGAACCAACAAATTTAGTTGCATCCTCAAATTTCCAAACTTTCCGTTAACCATCCGAAATCAACCCGAGGCCCTCGAGACCTCAACCAAAAATATGAACAAGTCATATAACACTATTCAAACTTGTATCAATCTTCAAAATGCTCAAAACAACACTGAAACACCAAATCGCCATCGGATTCAAGCCTAAGGATTCCAAAACTTTCGGATTCCGCAAACGATCAAAAAATCAATCAAACATCCTCCGAATGACCTGAAATTTTGCACACATGTCAAAAATGACACAACGGACCTACTCCAATTTCTGGAATTCCATTCCGACCCAGATATCAAAATTTCCACTACCAATCAGAAAATACCAAAATTTCAATTTCGCTAATTCAAGCCTAAGTCTACAACGGACCTCCAAATTACATTCCGAACATGCTCCTAAGTCTTAAATCACCTCACGAAGTTATCGAAACCATAAAAACCAAGTTTCGAGATCATATACTTACAAGTCAACTTCCGGTTGACTTTTCCAACTTTATAATCAACTTAAGAGACTAAGGGGTCGTTTCGTTGGAATATGATTTATATCGGTATAAGTTGTGCCGGTATAAGTTATATTGGGATAAGTTATACTGAGGTTAGTTATGCTGGTATTGTTGTTTATTCTTTGTTTGGTATGTTGTATTAAAAATGACAATTGCATAATTTCTAAGAAGAAAGTATAAGTTATACCGGTGTTAATTACCCCACCTTTTATAAGGTACAAGTTATCCCAGTATTAAAATTAACACCGGGATAACTTATACCTAGTTTACTAACCAAACAGTTTATTAAGGTGGTATTAAATTTTTATACTATCCTTATACCTTCTTATACCTCATACCAAACGACCCCTAAGTGTCTCATTTCTCTCTACAGTCATTCCGAACCTGAGCCAATCCACCCAACACAACATAAAAAAGCTGAACCACAAAAAATGAAGCTGAAATGGGGGAAACGTGGCTTAAACTCTTGGAACTACCAATCGGGTCAATATATGATGGTATGAGAATTTTATATGTTGAAATTAAAAAGGTTAAAATGGCTCTTAACTAGCCTTTTTTATTCAAACTGTAGAAGCAGACTTGGAGAATATTTTAAAGATGCAAAGAATTTGGCCTAACAGAAATAAAGGTTCCTAAACCTTGTCCAACTAGATGGAATTAAATGTATGAAAATTTAGTTATTGCATATGAATATAGAAACCCCATAAACTCGATGTTGTAAGTGATGATGATGAGCACCTTACAAATGCAGATTTGAATAATGTTAAAATTGTGACAACCCGACCCGTCGTCTCATGAGTTACCGCTCTGTTTTTCCCATTTTATGGTTCTTCATATTTCATTATCAGTATTTGGTGTGTTAGAGTTGATTTAGATTGGTTCTGTTAGAAGATGAGACACTTAGTCTCTTTAAGGAAGGCTTGGTTTGGAAAGTCAACCGGAGGTTGACTTATGAGTTATAGGGCTTGGATGTGATTTCCGGTGATTCGGTTAGCTTCGGGGGATGATTTGTGACTTAGAGTGTGATCGGAATGGATTTTGGAGGCCCGGTGTAGAATTAGGCTTGAATTGGCGAAGTTAGTATTTCGGCGAATTCCGATTGATAGGTGAGATTTTGATCCGAGGGTCAGAATGGAATTCCGAGAGTTGCAGTAGCTTCGTTAGGTAATTTGGGATGTGTGTGAGAAATTTCAGGTGATTCGGAGGTGGTTTGGTTGGGTTTTTGATCGAATGCGAGTTTCGGAAGAATTTGAGGAACTTAGGCTTGGATTTGATGTAATTTGATGGTTTTAGTGTTACTCATGGTGTTTTGATGATTGGAGCAAGTTTGAATAAGGTATAAGATCATGTTCGTATTTTTGGTTGACGTCTAGGGGGCCTCGGGGTGAGATCAGATGGCTAAACGGAGAGTTTTGGAATTTTTGCATGTTAAAGGTCTGCTGGTATTTGGTGTTTTCCCACCAGCGGTTATGGGACCGCATGTGCGGTCACGCAGAAGCGAAAGGAGGATCGCAGAAGCGAGATTTTTTTCGAGGCCACTATTTTCGCAGAAGCGGTTGGATAGCCGCATATGCGAAGCCGCAGATGCGGGATTTTGCGTCGCAGAAGCGGGTCTTGGATTTTTGGGATTTTTTACAGAAGCGGAATGAGACCGCAAAAGCGGAAGTCGCAAAAGCGACATTTTGACCACAGATGCGGTAATGTCTGGGCATAATGGGTTTTTAATGATATTTCATCCGCGAGTCTAAGTCATTTTCCTCCATTGCTGAACATCTTGAGAGCTTTTTGGGAGCAATTGAAGAGGGTTTCGACTGGGATTGACTGGAGGTAAGTTTTATGAGTTAAAAACATGATTATTATGTGAAATTAACCTAGAAATTCATGGAAATTAAGCCTAAAATTGATGAACTAGGGCTTGAGTTTTTGATATTTCAAATTGGGATTTGATGGGTCATTTGTGCTCAGATTTGAGAGTTCTTAGTATGTATGAACTCGTGAGAAGATGAGGGATCCATTGATGTTAAATATTTTGATTTCCAAGAAGTGGGCCCGGGGCTTGGGTTTTGCTAACTTTGAGATTTTTGCTATTTTTCTATTGTTTTCGATTGGGTATTGTCCCATTGGCATATTGTGATGTATTCGCTCTGATGTTGGATATATTCGACGCGTGTGGAGGCTGGTTTGAGGGGCAGAGGCATCGCGATCTAGAGATTTCATCAGTTCGAGGTGAGTAATGATTGTAAATGATATCCTGAGGGTTTGAAACCCCGGGTTTGCACACCATAGTGCTATATTTAGGTGACTTACATGCCGGATATCCAGTGTGGGGTAGAGCACCATTAGGGATTGTGACTCGGTCCATCCCGATTGATAAATTTTCTGCGTATTTGATTGAAATTACTTGTTATCATCATAATTTGGGTTTATTGCTATATTTGGGCTTCGTGCCAGTTATTTGAACCATTCGGGGATTGTTGTTGATATTTCCTCACTGATTTAATTATGTATTTGAACTCAGTCATGTATTTTCCACTGTTTTAAAAACTCAGCCAAGTTATTATGCCTTAAATACTCGAAATGACATTTTCATAAAATGTTTTGGGCTGAGCATCCTATTTTATTGTTGCCCGAGTGGCTTACATGATTTTGTTGAATGAGTAAGGCTGAGGGCCTGTATCGTGAGGATACTTATGGATCCGGCTGCATGCCGCATAGATACTATATTGATATTGAGGTCGAGAGCTTGATTGATGCCACGAGATGGTTTGATATTGCGCTTGGGCTGTAGGATCCCTCTGGAGTCTGTACACACCCCTAGTGAACGTCGTCAACGTTAAATGGATCGGGTTGCACGCCGTAGTGGTATATGGATGGCTGCATGCCGCAACGGTACCGGTGTTGTTTGTTGTGTTTACCTTATTATATTTGTCTGCTATTATATGTTGTTGTGTTTTTTCTTGCAATATTCACCTATTTTTATGTTATTATCCGATAACTGAGTGTGGTGCCTGAGAGGCGGACTTTTACGCTTGTGATTCCCCGATCAAGGGGCGAGATGTGATCTTTGTGAGTTTGATGTTGGGCCAGTCTGGAGGACTTGAGACCGGATCCTTGCCTATGGCTTGAGCATCGATGTGCTGATTGTGTGAGCAGGTGTTTTAAACTTATATGCTCGGTATTGTCCTTATTAGCCGGAATGGCGGTTGGATGTCCGTGTAATGAGTATGTTAGTACTGCGAGATGTATCTATATGACCTGGTAGTGACGAAGAAGTCTGCTAGATAATAGATGAACTGTTAAGTGTTCGATTCCTATTGTGATTTGATGTTTAGCCCGAGTTATGGGCGCGTGAAGAATATTTTCGTGTCTCCTAATTGGGGAGGGAAGTGCATTTCATATGGCGGTATGAGTTCAGACCCATGAAGACTAAATGACTGTGTAATATATATGACGGTGGAAGGTATGCAGAAATACTAAATTGAGGCGAAGCAGGTGGTTTATCTCCTGCGGAGTGTTCTTAAGTGGTATGATCCTTATGTGTAAGTTAGAAGATCTCATGTGTAATTGAAGGGTACATATTGAAATTTGAAAATTCGGGTCGCTTAAGAGAGTGGACTCAACTAATGTGGGGGTAAATGCGAGATTTGTAGAGGATTACAGTGCTGGATGATCTGTGTTTTCACAACTTGTAAATGAATTGAGTTTAATCTCACTATGGTATTGTGGCATCAATAGAGTAAAAGTGTTATGATATGTTGAGTATGTCTTGATATATGGCTTCCAGCCAAGTGGGGGAGTCTGCTATGAGCAGCTGATTGCACGGTTAGGTGCTGTGTCGGTTCCAGTTTGCGGCATGCGAGTGAGTTAGCTATGGCACGAGTGAAGCAAAATTGTGATAGAGGTCATATTATGCTTTATAGAGTATGAGAATCACGAATTGTCTAGAGTGTTATTGGCAAAGGATGCTCGGCGTATAGAGCAGGAAGTTGCGTAGTTGTATTGGGATGAAGATATCATTTTGCGGTATCGGAGTTCCAATGAGGAACGGGTGGTTCTGTCCGTCAGGTCAGGTGATTTGCAGTTTGAATAAGAGAGGATGACTTTCAAAAATTGTTCTAATGTGTTCAAGAGTCTACAGGGAACAATCGGGTATCTTAAAGTTGCATGTGTGATTAGAAACTGTGTTTTCATTGAAAGAGGTTCAGATTCGTGGTATTTCTATGTTAATTATGGGATTCTATGCATCAGTATCACGGGAGTAAAGGTAATGAATTTAGATTCATAGGAAGTTCTTCAGAGTTAAGTGTTGTGGAATGTGGTGCTTTTCGGAATATTCAATAGAGAGTATTCAGTGGCTTATGGGTTTCAGACAGTGTGGTTCATGCTTGGTTCTCGCGTGGTAAGCCTGGGTTGAGGAATTGTGGTACTACAGTAAGGGGGAAATATCAAGTTGATGATGAATCAAAAGGGAAATTAGATAGATGGAATAGCTTGATAGTAGACCGAGTCGGTATGGTAAGGATATGATTGATTCTTCGAATGTGTTTGAGGTAATGAGCCCTTGCAAGTATTTTGCAACAATGCTCTTGGGTTTTGATGGCTTGCTTAGCTTGGTCGAGTTAGAAGGATTCAGTCCTGGCAGGTCTGATTTGTGCAAAGGGAAATCAGAGAGTTCTTGATGGTTTCTACCGCGGTTTGGAGATGTATATTTTCTATAGGCATGCGGAGCATGGGATGTGCAATGATTTTTCTTCTAAATGGGATCAATGGAAGTTCTTGGCTAGATGAGCTACAGTTCAGTTCTGAAAAAAAGTTCATGAAATTCTTAGGCAACGGGTAGCCTCAGGTAGTCAAGTAAATGGTACTGCTAATTGGAAGTTATTTGACGAGAGTAATTGTCTCGGAAAAGGGTAAAGTGATTAGACTAATGATACTCTGGTAGTATTGCGGCACTTTCTCGTTGGATCGACTATGATATTTGAGTTCGCTTGGTGGCACAGGGAAATTTTACAGTATTTATCGTGGAACGATGGGGTATGTAAGGTGTGGTATGCTGTCGAACGGCAAAAATTGGGATCAGGTACGATGATTCGTGTACTATATGGAGTTGGAGACTGGGAGTTCTTATGTACATGCTATGTAGTGGTTGTGGATCGTGTGTATTGGTACCGTTTAGCGGCTATTGGGGTTTGGAGGCCCGAGTGGATCTTTCTTTACCTGGTATGTTAGATTTTGGATATGATGTTGGGGTGTGGATTGCTGTCTTAGTGTCAGATTATTCTAGACTAGTGCGCTATGGGCTATGCCGAAAAAATGCCACGGGTTGA
This sequence comes from Nicotiana glauca, assembly GCA_026770625.1. NCBI lineage: Eukaryota > Viridiplantae > Streptophyta > Magnoliopsida > Solanales > Solanaceae > Nicotiana > Nicotiana glauca. Next base: position 7,752 of record MU760203.1, read on the forward strand.
GTGGCAAGGTGCATCGGACTATGTTCTAGCAGAGTGGCTTGTATTCCAAAGACCAGCGGAGAGCTGGGGAGGACTGTTTTTCTTAATTGGGCCTTCGTGATGGATGTCAGTGCAGAGGTTTCTACCATTGGTTCAGTTTCGGTGTTGAGGGACTTTTTGGATGCGTTTTTTGTTGTCGGGCGGGGTTGTGGATTTCGATATTGATTTGGTGCCGGGCACTGTATCGCACGGCTCCGGCAAGAGTTGTAGTAGTGGAAGGAGAAGCTTCAGGCTCCTTGGTAATGAGTTTGTTGGCAGGCTGATGTGGCTACGTATTTAGCTTGAGTTGCTTTTTGGTGTTGTGAGATGTTATGATTTATTGGTTATGGGAACATGTGGTGCGGTTCTATTCGGGATTCATAGTGAAAGTCGAGCGGGAAGAGTAATTGGGTGTTGCTCAGTAAATAGAGTGTTGGTGATGACCTATCGGGTTGTGTGTCGTATGTTATCTGTTTCACCGTGGGTTTAATGAATTGCTTGGGTTCCAGACATTAAATTGTGCGTGGTTGTCGATTTTGAGCATAGTGACTTGAGGTGTTTCATGTGTAACACTGTTTGGATAGGATCACGCATTGTGGCGAGGCCACGTGGAGATATGGCTTTTCGGGGTAGATTCAGGTGTTTTATTTTTATGATGTGAGACGGGGTCTCAGCCTTGTGTGGTGATGGTATTGATGAGCTTGAGGTACAACTCTTTCGTTGAGTCATTTTTTCATGATTTGTGTATATTCAGATCGTTTCTTATTGATGTGCGTATTATGCAAGTTGTGGCTTAGGCCTGTATTGAGGTGTCATATCACCAGAGTGGTGTGTTGGATTCAAGGTGATCGTTGGAGTCACTAATGAATACGAATGGATTTGATTTCAACTTGTTGGAAGGATAATATCGAGGTTCGGCTCAGAATCTGCTGTCGTATTAGACAAAAGGGAAGTGGCTTCATGAATGGTTGATCTGAGAAATGGTTACAGTTTATTGTGTGTTTCATTTATCGTTGGCAGTATATGAAAGTGTTGGAATAAGACCTTAGTTGATAAGAGATTTTCTACCGGTATTTGGGTGTTGTGGGCAACTGCTGTGAATAGAAGTTATCGTTTCGAGTGTTTGGGTTATGTAGGATATCATGTGATTGCACCTGAGGTTGCAGGTATGGGTTATTACAGCTGGTTCAGGCTTATTCTGAATATAGATGCGAGGTTCTAATCTTGTGTATGATTTCAGAAAGTGCAATGTGGTTATATGGTTTATGGACTAGATGGATTGTAGAATTTCAGCTATGTTGTGTTGGCGGACCTATACGAGATAGGGTGACGCGGGATCAGCCCCGGGTATATGTTTGGTAAGGTCATCCAACTATTGATTGGCTTCTAGGACAACTCTGGGTACGCTCGAGGATGAACGTTTGTTTAAGTTGGGGAGGATGTGATGACCCGACCCGTCGTCTCATGTGTTACCGCTCTATTTTCCCCATTTTATGGTTTTTCATGTTTCATTATCAGTATTTGGTATGTTAGAGTTGATTTGGATTGGTTTTGGTAGAAGATGAGACACTTAGTCTCTTTAAGGAAGGGTTGGTTTGGAAAGTCAACCGGAGGTTGACTTATGAGTTATAGGGCTTGGATGTGATTTTCGGTGATTTGGTTAGCTTCAGGGGATGATTTGTGACTTAGAAGTGTGATCAGAATGGATTTTGGAGGCCCGGTGTAGAACTAGGCTTGAATTGGCGAAGTTAGTATTTCGGCGAATTCCGGTTGATAGGTGAGATTTTGATCCAAGGGTCGGAATGGAATTACGAGAGTTGCAGTAGCTTCGCTAGGTAATTTGGGATGTGTGTGCGAAATTTCAGGTGATTCGGATGTGGTTTGGTTGGGTTTTTGATCGAAAGCGAGTTTCGGAAGAATTTGAAGAACTTAGGCTTGGATTTGATGTAATTTGATGGTTTTAGTGTTAATTGTGGTGTTTTTGATGATTGGAGAAAGTCTGAATAAGGTATTGGATCATGTTTTTGTTTTTGGTTGAGGTCCAGGGGGCCTCGGGGTGAGATCGGATGGTTAAACGAAGAGTTTTGGAATTTTTGCATGTTAAAGGTCTGCTGGTATCTGGTGTTTTCGCACCTACGGTTATAGCACCGGAAGTGCAGTCACGCAGAAGTGAAGGGAGGATCGCAGAAGCGAGATTTTTTTCGGGGCCACTGTTTCCGCAGAAGCGGTTGGGTAGCCGCATCTGCGAAACCGCAGATGCGGGATTTTGCGTCGCAGAAGCGAGTCTTGGATTTTTGGGATTTTCCGCATAAACGAAATGAGACCGCAGAAGCGACAATTTGACCGCAGATGCGGTAATGTCTGGGCATAATGGGTTTTTAATGATATTTCATCTGCGAGTCTAAGTTATTTTCCTCCATTGCTGAACATCTTGCGAGCTTTTTGGGAGCAATTGAAGAGGGTTTCGACTGGGATTGACTGGAGGTAAGTTTTATGAGTTAAAAACATGATTATTATGTGAAATTAACCTAGAAATTCATGGAAATTAAGTCTAAAATTGATGAACTAGGGCTTGCGTTTTTTATATTTCAAATTGGGATTTAATGGATAATTTGTGCTCGGATTTGAGAGTTCTTAGTATGTATGAACTCGTGAGAAGATGAGGGATCCATTGATGTTAAATTTTCTGATTTCCAAGAAGTGGGCCCGGGGCTCGGGTTTTGCTAACTTTGAGATTTTTGCTATTTTTCTATTATTTTCGATTGGGTATTGTCCCATTGGCATATTGTGATGTATTCGCTCTGATGTTGAATAGATTCGACGCGTGTGGAGGCCGGTTTGAGGGGCAGAGGCATCGCGAGCTAGAGATTTCACCGGTTCGAGGTGAGTAATGATTGTAAATGATATCCTGAAGGTTTGAAACCCCGGGTTTGCACACCATAGTGCTATATTTAGGTGACTTACACGCCGGATATCGAGTGTGGGGTAGAGCACCATTGGGGATTGTGACTCGGTCCATCCCGATTGATAAATTTTCTGCGTATTTGACTGAAATTACTTGTTATCATCATAATTTGGGCTGATTGCTATATTTGGGTTTCGTGCTAGGTATTTGAACCCTTTGGGGATTGTTGTTGATAATTTCTCACTGATTTAATTATGTATTTAAACTCAGTCATGTATTTTCCAATGTTTTAAAAACTCAGCCAAGTTATTATGCCTTAAATACTCGAAATGATATTTTCATAAAATATTTTGGGTTGAGCATCCTATTTTATTGTTGCCCGAGTGACTTACGTGATTTTGTTGACTGAGTAAGGCCGGTGGCCTATATTGTGAGGATACTTATGGATCGGGTTACACGCCACATCGATACTATATTGATATTGAGGCCGAGAGACTAATTGATGCCACGAGATGGTTTGATATTGCGCTTGGGCTGTAGGATCCCCTCCGGAGTCTGTACACACCCCCAGAGAGCGTTGTCGACGTTAAATGGATCGGGTTGCATGCTGCAGCGGTATATGGATCGGGCTGCATGCCGCAACGGTACCAGTGTTGTTTGTTGTGTTTACCTTATTTCATTTGTCTGCTATTATATATTGTTGTGCTTCTTCTTGCAATATTCACCTATTGTTGTGGTATTATCTGATAACCGAGTGTGGTGCCTGAGAGGCGGACTTTTGTGCTTATCTGCATTATTTGTTCCTGCATTCATTTGCCTAACTGTTGAAAAAGTCATTTTCAAAAGAGGTTTTAAACTGAGCTAAGATATTTCTAAAGGTTATATAGTTTCATTGCCTTTTTCTCAGAGAGTTTTCACTGCTCCTATATAGTATGATGGTTTACTTTACGTGATTTCTTACTGCTCAGTTGTTATTTAACCTTATTATTCACTGAGTTGGAGTACTCACTTTACTCCCTGCACCTCGCGTGCAGATGTAGGTATTTGTTCACCCGGTAGCGGGTTTTGAACTGGTTGAAGATTTTGCTATCGTAGCTGAGCAAGGTGACCGCCAGCATTCACGGCACCAGATTTCTTCCTTGATTCCTAAATTCTACTCTGGATATTACTGGCCTTGTAGTTGTATTTAGACTCTTCTAGATGCTCGTGACTTGTGACATCCCGGTTTGGGCTTTGTTTGGTTGTACTTCCGCTAAGTAATATTATTCAACCATCTTTAAAATTGTTTATTCATGTTTTATCTATTTTTGAAAGAGGCAAATAGGGTTGGTTGGCTGGCCTTGTCTTCACGAGAGGCGCCATCACGACCGGAGCGGGGTTTGGGTCGTGACAAAAATGCTTATAGATTTTTTAGAAAAATTTCATATTGCTACAAATGAATATTCTGGGCATTATTATTCTACTATTTCTAACTGTTTAGTTTATATTGCAGAACTTGCAAATTTATTTGCTTATTTTTCAGAGGGTGGGGAAATATATGAACAAGCAATTGATTCTATGAGAAATAAATTTAAATGATATTTTTTGCCTATATCCCTTATTTATGGTGTTGCTGCCTTGTTAAATCCTACTATGAAATTAGGAGGTCCTCAATTTTGGTATCAAACTGTTTATAATAGTTTAGCACTTGAAGATGAGGAGTTGTCTACACTTTCGGAAGCACAAGTCTCAATTAAAATAAATGCTCAAACTATTTATAGTTCTTATCAAATTGCAATAGATCATGTTAGATCAAATGTTCCAATTCCTTCTTCTTCTAGTTCTCAATCATCTAAAAGAACCGCGGGAGTAAGAGCACTTACTGCTTGGGTCGGGTTCAGGGGTTCTCAAGGTTCTAGTCCTAGTGATTGTTCACAACTAAATGAGCTTGAAATTTATTTGTCACTGGAATTGAGGAAATGAATCCCGACGGCTCCTTTAATATTTTGGAATGGTGGAAGGACAAAGAAAAATACTTTCCGATTCTTTTAAGGATGGCCCAAGACATTTTGACATTTCAAGCTTAAACAGTGGTATTGGAGAGTACTTTCAGTCAAGCAAGATTTCAACTCGGTGATTATAGAGTGTCTATGGGGGAGAGCTTGGAAAAATCAGTAATTTTAAGAGATTGAATCCGTTCGGAACGAAGAAATTTTAGACTTGCTGAATCACAACCAGAGGTAGACGAAACTTATAAAGAAATGCTAGCTGAACTTGCGGAGGATGCAGCTTCGCCTGAAAGCGGTGATGAACAAGCTTCTTTTCCGCCAACACCAATGGAAATTCCTTCGGACCTTGAAGATTTATGAAATTTGTAAGAGATACCATGTAAATATGTAACTTGTACTTTGACACATCTTGATTAGTTTCTTTTTCTTTTCAATGGTGGTATTAGCACCTTGTTGTGCTCATTCCATGAGGGGTGGAGGGTGGGGG